>CM055825.1:22133025-22365525 GCA_029582265.1 Zoroaster sp. YZ-2022 | reverse complement strand
TCTGGTCACAGGTCAGCTTGAAAATCGGTGCGCCTTTTTTTTTCTTATTTTTTTGCCAACCAGTGAAATACGTGATACATGTATACCCGGTTACTGGAACCAGACCAAATTGACCATGCACAAAGTATGGTGGCTAAGTGAGGCCTCACAAATCGAGAAAACGTTGTGAAATGGTCGTAACTAAACACCACAGAATTCCAATCGATCCAGCAATTTTGGCTGCAATTGGACATCGTTTCGTAGCAACAACAAAAATAGATAACTAAAAACGCCGACGCGCGGGTCTGAGCTACGGGCATTGAGACCAGAAACTAGAGACATTTGTTTGTTATAAAACACAGACCTGTGCTTTATTCATGCAAACCCTTTCATACAAACTTAAGTTTATGAAAAGATAATACCAACTGCTGAAATACCTCGGCTATATATAGACCATGTCACATGTGTAATTTCACATCAGTGCAATTTCATAGCAGGCAAAACGTGTATTTTAATGTGGGCAGTTTGCAAATGTCTGATCAAAATAACCTCAGTTATTGCAACAATTACAGATGAATAAGATGAGAGGTGGATTTTTGTATTTTGTTGTAATGTTGACATCTCCTACAATCTCCTACATCTCCTACATCCTCCTACAATCTCCTACAATCTCCTACATCTCCTACATCTCCTACATCTCCTACATCTCCTACATCTCCTACAATCTCCTACATCTCCTACATCTCCTACATCTCCTACATCTCCTACATCTCCTACATCTCCTACAATCTCCTACATCTCCTACATCTCCTACATCTCCTACATCTCCTACAATCTCCTACATCTCCTACATCTCCTACATCTCCTACATCTCCTACATCTCCTACAATCTCCTACATCTCCTACATCTCCTACATCTCCTACATCTCCTACATCTCCTACAGCTCCTACATCTCCTACATCTCCTACAATCTCCTACAATCTCCTACAATCTCCTACAATCTCCTACAATCTCCTACAATCTCCTACAATCTCCTACAATCTCCTACAATCTCCTACATCTCCTACAATCTCCTACAATCTCCTACAATCTCCTACAATCTCCTACAATCTCCTACATCTCCTACATCTCCTACATCTCCTACAATCTCCTACAATCTCCTACAATCTCCTACATCTCCTACATCTCCTACAAATAGGGGATGTTATGGTGTCTACTATAAACTACTCTACAGCTTTTGATTGTCACATATTGACATATTTACAGATAATGTGCCTTTGGAAAGTTGTCTTCTGTATTATTTAGGTTTTTCTTTGTTTTTCTGCTCATTGTATTATATTTTCGGTTAAATATATGTGGGGTTACACACATACCTTTTTTTTCTTTTGTGGCCCCTGACCTACATATCGTCGTATGAGTGTTTTTACATGTAATAAATAATAAATTAATAATAATAAATTAAAAATTTTCTATTGCGCTGTTTCCATTTAAAAATGATCAAAAGCGCATAACAAAAATAAACACGCCATTAAATAAACAGATATAAATACAAACAAGAAATTAATGACAAATAACACTATTTAAAAAAAAAATTAAATGAGAACAGATGAGGTTGCCACGCCAGCTCCCAAACCTCAGTATGGGGTTACGTCTGTCCCACCAGAGGAGGATCTATGTCAATGTACCCCCACTGGCATCGGTGATGTCTCGATCTTTCCCGGAGACAGACGCCTTTAACCTACCTATACTAATTAAAGGAATATAGCCTAACTCGCTTGGTTCTCATCAAACACATGCATGTCACGTGATCCATCATCTGTGATCCATCATCTGCTGCTTTGTACTTTTGTGTAATTTGTTTATTTTGTTTCTATAATTCGGAGGTGCTATGTTTATCTGCTTGATTTGTGCATATGTTATTGTTTGCTGTATTTTGTGTCTGGTTTGGTCGGGCAAAAAATAAAAAATATAATGTAATTGTTTCTTAATAACGTATTTTCTTTGTACAGGGGACAAGTCGGTATTTATAAGTGATGGAGAATGGGATATGTTAGATCTAGATGTTCAAACTATTACAAGTAATTATCCAGACGCACCAGATAAAACCTACAGAGATATATTGTACACTGTACACTTCAAGCGTCGATCTCTATACTATGTCTTCAATCTAGTCATGCCATGTGGCTTAGTATCAGGAATAACTATACTAGGATTTGTACTACCAGCTGACTCAGGAGAAAAGGTTGGTTTCTTTCCATTATTTAAAATACTAACATATTGTCTTTTGTATTTCTCTCTAAATTCTTTATTTATTTTATTCGTGATAAAACATGAAACACATAGGCCCTAAATATTTGAATTTTCTATTAATATCTTAATATCAACGACAACAGAGACTCCATTTCTACTAACATCAGTATCGGATCCTGAGTGGCAAAAGGATAACTCACAAACGATTGTGATACTAGGTGGAGCATATATCCTTCTTTGTCCTACCCCCTGGAATCTCAACTGACTCACAATTATTGGAGTAATATTATGATTATTCACATTGTCTGATCTACTGTCTCATCTTCACTGAGTTCTCTTACTGGTGTTTTCCAGGTTAGCTTGGGTATAACAGTTTTGCTGTCACTGACTGTGTTTCTGTTGTTAATCGCTGAGTCTATGCCCCCTTCCAGTCACGTACCTGTTATTGGTGAGTCTAAATATAATCTCATTTATGAAAATAGTATGTCTAAATCTAAGTAAGGGCATAGTTTAAGTATTTTTGCGAAAATATTCTAGCAAGTATCACCTTCTTAATGAGCTTTAAGGTGCATTTTTCAGGATCTCGCGCTAAAGAGTTTCAAACTAAAATGTTCAGAATCCCACGGCAAATGAACTAATGCAGAAAAACAATTTGATTGAGAACATTGTTAAATGTAAACCATTGATCAATTTCTTAAAGAATCGCCCTTTACACGACTTTCATTTGTAGAATATAAATTCCTATGTTATCAAAGAAAGTCACGGTACAGATTCCTCATTGCATAATATTAATACAGTGAAGTCCATTCATTAATCACGGGTACAGATAACAAGATGAAACCCATACTGGTTGATTAGTGTGTAGAAGGGTAATACATTGAATATGTTTATCAGTTCAAGGGAAATTGCATCCCGAAAATAGGATTCAAGGAGAAACTAAATTTATTATTCTGATATTGGTTATTGATGACAGCTTTCTGGACAAGGTTTATTCATGAATTTAACTACGTGCTTAGTTGTAATGCTTTCATTAGTATGGTTATTTACTTAAGTAACCATCCAAATTACATTTTAAAGGGCGTTTAATACTCTTTAATAGATCAAGTTGCAGATATCAACAATCACTTGAACAAATTATTTCTGTCTGAAGTGCTATCATTTATAGAACAATTAATGGATTCATTTCTTAACTCAATTTTCGACATCTTGCGACGAATATTCCATATAGAATAAATTAACAAAATTCGAATGCATTTTCACATTTTTATCGAAAATGGCACAGCGTATAATAGCAGGTAGATTGTGTAAAACATAATCTTGATTTTTTTTAAAGCAAACATACCTGTAGAAGCAGTTTACTAAAAGTCTTAGTTATACTTATTTTATTAATAAGCTATGTCCGCATATATTGGGGTTAAAGGTCTATGACTTTTCATTGGTATTTGGGTGATTGCACACTAAATTTATTGAATGAAGCGACAATTCAGGAAAAGCAATTACCCTCGTTCGCTCATCCATAACATCATGTGTTGTGATTCACACGCACATCTTGAGTGTATGAGAAGCATGTCCCCCGTTTATCGGATTCAGGCTATTATTATTGTTTGGTGCATGATCATATATAGCTAGAAGTAGAACATACTATTATGGTACAGCATGACTGATTATTGTCAAATCTGAGCAAAAGAAATGGCAAACAAGCTAAACATGGTTTTTTTTTTTTTTTTTTTTTTTTTTTTTTTTAAATTTTGAAAAGTTCAAATAAAAAATAAAAATCGCCCCAAGCTTCGACCATTTTCTATGATAGATTTTACCAGAAGTCTATTTATTTATGTAGGTAATAGACTTCTGGTTTTACCGATGGCATTTCACTATCAATATTCCGATTTAAAACATGGAATAAATAAATACAAAAAGTAAAAAATAAATTGCAATATATAACCACGAAACAATTTTTTTTTAAAGGTCACATGACATAGCCCCGCCTCCCTACCAACGCACTATAATTTGAATATACGTATGACTATTCTGATGAAATTTGGTCAATGTTCTATGGGGCACGTTATAATGTGACTGAAATATAATCCTTATTCATACAATCAAAAAGTTGTATTGTGTTTTTAAATGTGCTCTGGGATTAATAAACTGTTACCTTTTGTTAAATTGTGTTTATGTCACGACCATTACGCTTGATTTCATCAGACTGAAATTCATTTAAATAAACAGTACAGTGCAATAATGCATCAGCCGTGATCTGTATGCCTAAAGGCCAAACGTGCTCCGCTTACAAAATACATACGACGGTCTTTAATAAGTTAGCCGATCATTCTCATTTTAAACGCTTGATGTGTGGAGTCACCTCATTAAGATGACCAGCTATTTATAGAAAGTGCCAGCCAAGCTTCCAATTTGGATTATTAATATAGTTTTAATCAAATTAATTTAAATATCCTTATACAGAGCACACAAATTAGCCGTCTGGTTTACTATATAGCCGATGGCTTGAAATTTAGCGGAGGTGTGTACGATGATGCTTCGTATAGGTGATGTGAAGAATGTAGCTAAAAGATGTACATGACAAAGTTAGCCTTAGGAATCACCACACGTGAATTCATTTATATAGTTTTATGATGAATTTTCTAATAGTCACCAGCCCCATCTCCCCAAATCAATCCTCTATTTGTACAGTTTATATCACGTAAATTTAGTTATAATAGGCTACTCAAAGCAATTTTATATTAAACAACGAATGTACGCTACATAACTATGCTTTTAATGTATAGTATAGTATTCACAATGGAAGCACAACAGCCTACTTTGTGTCTGTGTGGTTTCCAAAGACTCAGATGTCTTCTAAGAATGCTACTTTCAGACAAAATCAAATATTTAAAATACGTAATATCATTAAGCGGTTTTATAACTTCACAGGGTGCTAATACAGCTGAAAAATGTGTTAACCCCACGTGTTTTTTTCTTTCATTTCTATTTATATCATTCAATCTATTTGAAATCATTGTAATTGGTTTACTTGGGTTATTAAAATACAGGTCAGTACTACGCAGCAACAATGCTTCTTGTCTCCATCTCAATCATGTTGACAGTCATTATATTGAATCTACATCATCGAGGACCAACCTGCCGACCTGTACCCATATGGATGAGACGTATCTTTCTCAATAAACTAGCACCAATGCTGCGTCTAACTCCCAGGCCAAGTCAAAGAAACAAAAGAGTTAGTCTTCATAAAGATAATAAACTCTTCATGAAGATGCAAGAAAGTGAGACCTCAATAATGGACTTGACGACACCACTACACCAGAACCACCAATCACCTGGTGATGAATCTCCAATTCAAGCCATTAATAATTCTAGATTCATACAAAAAGATGGTACAGATAGGCCGTGCTGCCGCCAACAGTCTGATATTCTCAGGCGAATGATGGATCATATGCGGGTTATTAGAGAGCATTATGATGGTTTAGATCATTCAGAATTCATCCGTGGAGAATGGAAACAGGTAGCTCAAGTTGTCGATCGCTTGTTTATGATATTCTACATGCTTGGTACTATAGCCACGTTACTTATAATCTTTATTCAGCTAAGCTGAAGTGAAGTTGGTGACATACAAAAGTGGTGGATCCAGGATTTGGCCAACAGGGCAGGGCGCACCCTCCCAAAATGCATTATTTTAGTCATACAATGAACACGAAGCACGTAGCCTCACCCCCTCTGGTGCTGCATTTGTGGGACTTAACATTTTGTTGAGTTGTTTTAATTATATGAGAAAAATATGTTAATAACAAAAAAATAATTAAAAAGTACATCTCGAATGAGCGCGCAGATCCACCACTATAATAAAACTTGTTCACTGATTGTGAACCTCATTTCTATAGCCATGAAGCAGAAAAACTAAGGATGTCTTAAATATAACAATCTCGTCAATGACACCCCACGATTGGTTTGTTGTCATATTAACACCCTTGATATTTTGTTGGGGCTTGTATTTTTAGTTTTCAACATTTGCACGTTATAGCTGCAGCTTGTCGTCAAGAGCTTTGTTTTGCCCATATTTCTTCCAAACCCCTATATTGGCAAACTCATGGTATCACCTATTGTATCTAGTTAACAGGGTGGACACATTGGGCTATAGTCTAAATCTAATATATATAGAGAGAGAGCAATAGATAATTGGCAATAGATAATTGGCAATAGATAATTGGCAATAGATATTTGGCATAAGTGGACCGCCCACCAACGTAGGGGCTGGTTAGCTCAGTTGGTAGAGCGCTCGTCTGGTATTCGAGAGGTCGCGGGTTCGAGTCCGGCATCAGCCAATTTTTCTTTGCTCGCGAACCGTTTATATAATATTTCAGGTCAGTTTCTCCATATAAATCTACTTTGTGTACAACCACATAAAAGGCTTGTGTCCCGTTTGTGTGATCCCCGCTACTGCCGTTACCCGGGTTGTTTGCATCTGAGCGGGGCTTGATCCCTGGCTACTCGGCAGATATGGTTTGGCCTCTGACCTGGCCCCATAGAGCAATAGATAATTGGCATAAGTGGACCGCCCGCTGGTTAGCTCAGTTGGTAGAGCGCTCGTCTGGTATTCGAGAGGTCGCGGGTTCGAGTCCGGCATCAGCCAATTTTTCTTTGCTCGCGAACCGTTTATATAATATTTCAGGTCAGTTTCTCCATATAAATCTACTTTGTGTACAACCACATAAAAGGCTTGTGTCCCGTTTGTGTGATCCCCGCTACTGCCGTTACCCGGGTTGTTTGCATCTGACCGGGGCTTGATCCCTGGCTACTCGGCAGATATGGTTTGGCCTCTGACCTGGCCCCCATAGAGCAATAGATAATTGGCATAAGTGGACCGTCCACCAACATAGGGGCTGGTTAGCTCAGTTGGTAGAGCGCTTGTCTGGTATTCGAGAGGTCGCGAATTCGAGAGGTCGCGGGTTCGAGTCCGGCATCAGCCAATTTTTGCTCGCGAACCGTTTATATATGTATATATATATATATATATATATATAAACGGTTCGCGAGCAAAGAAAAATTGGCTGATGCCGGACTAACCCGCGACCTCTCGAATACCGTACGAGCGCTCTACCAACTGAGCTAACCAGCCCCTATGTTGGTGGGCGGTCCACTTATGCCAATTATCTATTGCTCTATGGGGCCAGGTCAGAGGCCAAACCATATCTGCCGAGTAGCCAGGGATCAAGCCCCGGTCAGATGCAAACATCCTGGGTAACAGCAGTAGCGGGGATCTCACAAACGGGACACAAGCCTTTTATGTGGTTGTACACAAAGCAACGGCGGATCTAGGCCCAAAGTTTAGGGGGGGCCAAATGCTCAGTGGAGGGGCGTATTTGCGAGCGCAAAACGTTTCTGGTGGGGTTTGTTTGTTTTGTGGGTCTAGACGACAATACTTGATTTATACTAGACGACAATACTTGATTTGGCGAAGCAGTGAAAGTGTACATAAAAGCTCTAAATAATGACAGAAAACAAGAGTAACATTGAGTGGCGCATGTATGTACCCAGGATTTTGTGTTGGGAGGGGCTCATTTTTTTCTGTAAAAGTTTCCATTGACACTTTCCTTTCCTATAGCTACGTGCACAGGAGCTAGCCGGCTCCACTAGGGTGTGGCGTTGTATGATTATGACAAACTTACGCTGCTAATCGTGTGCAAGTTGTAAAAGTTATTAATGCAAATTAATGTTTAAATAAAGCCGCCTGAAATAATCCATTGATGACACAGAACTCTGGAATTAACGGCAGTTATTATTGATCAAAATTGATCCTTTCTACAAAAGGGTAGATTTTCAGAAAAACAATCATTGACATGTTTTAAGATATGGCCACTCATCTGGGTTAGGCTGGTGCCCGCATGGAGTCCCCAGAGTGTTATGGTATGTACATACATTATTGTGTAATCTACACAGTGCTGCAAAAACAGCCCACTGTATTTTACGTTGATACTTACTGCTCATATGACGATGGAAGACGAATCTTTCAAGTCACTGCTCCTGCTCGTACTCACAAGATTGAAATGCGTTTTATGCACGCGATGTCCGCGCCAAGTCTAAACGTAGGCCTACATTGCGGACGTTGCATGGCTCACCTAATACCAGGAAACCCCACACAACCAGTCGCGTGTGCATAAGCCATGCATACAATCACCGTGTACGCCTCGTCTAATGCAGCTTGGCTTAACTGCACTAACTACCATTGCAAATTTTGTGGCAATGTTGGATCGTGAGTAGGATTATGAACACATTCATGTAGCCAATCAGTGTGTTGTAATTTGCATACTTTAACAAAAGCTGAACGTATAAGCAAGACTTAGCTGCACAAGGAGGGGGCGTAAAGTTGTGGGGTTTTGTTTTGTCTCTTTCCCCTTTTTTCTTCTTTCTTTTCTTTCTTTTCTTTTTTTTTTTTTTTTGGGGCGTACAGCTTCGGTTTTTGGGGGGCCATGGCCCCCGTTGGCCCCCCCCTGGATCCGCCATTGACACAAAGTAGATTTATATGTGTGTGTGTGGGGGGGGGGGTGTTTGTATCAGATTGTTGATCTAGAACAGGTTTTATATACAAATAAATATCTGTTTAAAATAATTGTTTAGTTTTGTCAACTTCATCGCAGCCAAATTGTTTAATTTATTATCAAATTCTTTTGTGTAAACGAAGGACTGCTTCATACGCGAAATTTCAAGTTACTGTCATAGACTATACCAGGAATGTATAATCAGTAAAAAAATAATTAAAGATGAATCGCCCCTGTGTTGTTCACTATTTTAAACGGCAATTTCCGGAAATTGAATTTTTCATCGCAAAAATGCTATTTTACTTGAAGAGAAAACAAATCCTGTAAAATTACACATTTCTCAAAATGATCGTGAGAAATATGGTTCTAACGAAATGAATTTATGGTGGGTCCCGTTTTCAAATTAATGTCAGCCATTTTTATAGTTAAAATTTTATTTCTGAAATTGTCGGTGAAACACGGGTGATATTTATTTTGTATTTTGTTAAGTTTTTAATTATTTATTTACATATGTGTCTTTTTTCTTTATTTAAAATTGTGTTTATTTATTAAATATTCATTCATTCATCTATGTTGTTGTTTGGCTGTTAAATTGTAATACAAATTTATTAATTTGTTTCATTTGTTTTGCACGTTATTTTTTTCTTCTTTTGGATTCCTAAGTTTTATCTTGTGTGTATATTATTCAATAGGAATTATTTAACTTCAAACCATGATGCATAACTGTGTATCCATGTTAATAGAAATTTGCATTATTCGTGAGCTCATTCGTTGATGTCATAGCCGTTAGTTTGTCCAGCGTTAGTGCTGCTTTGATAATAAGTTCCTAATATGAACTTATAAAAAACGTCTTCAGATTTAAAATTAACACTCTCATCCTTTAAATACATTTCTTCTTGATTCAAGGAAATGCAGAACTGAAACTAAATGTGGTATTTATCATCGCTAAATCTTTCATCTTAATAAGTCATAAGAAGCCAATAATGATGTAACATATTTGTTTTGGATCAACAAATTATCAAATTGAATGCGCAATTCAAGGTTCGTTCCCGTGTGTCAGTTTGATGATTAATGTAGGCAGTATACATCGAAATAGTTGACAAAAACGCTTAATACATTTTGGTGACCGAAAAATAATCATTATTGAGTGTGACTTGTATTTGTAAGTATCCCAAGATGTTTGTAAATTCATATAATACGTATATACGTTATACTAAATTAGATGTTGAAGGACTTTGTTAAATAATATGATAATTTGAGGTATTTAGGTTGGTGGTGATGGTGATAATGGTGATAATGGTGGTGATGACGACGATGGTGACGATGGTGATGATGATGGTGATTGGTGGTGATGGTGGTGATGGTGACGATGGTGGTGATGGTGATGGTGATGGTGATGATAGTGATGGTGGTGGTGGTGGTGGTGATGATGATGGTGGTGATGGTGGTGATGATGATGATGGTGATGGTGGTGGTGGTGATGATGGTGATGATGGTGATGATGGTGATGATGGTGGTGATGATGATGGTGGTGATGGTGATGGTCATGATGATGGTCATGATGATGGCCATGGTGATAGTGGTGATGATGGTGATAGTGACGATGGTGGTGATGGTGACGATGGTGGTGATGGTGATGGTGGTGGTGATGGTGATGTTGATGATGATGGTGATGGTGATGTTGATGATGATGGTGATGGTGATGATGGTGATGATGGTGATGATGGTGATGATGATGATGATGGTGATGATGATGATGATGATGATGGTGATGATGATGATGATGATGATGATATAAATGGTGGTGGTGATGATGATGGTTATGATGGTTATGATAGATTTGTGTTTTTTCCCCTTTTTGAACTGATTTGGTAGTCATTTAAGTATACATATTATAAACTATAACGTTATCGTGATTTATCCAAGATGTGACATTATAATGCGTGTTAATAATAATGCAGTATTACTTGTGTTTATGTTGATTGTACAACAGTTACAATTATAACCACTATGTCACTTCTACGACATCAAATGAAATTGTATAGCCCTTTTGAATTTTGAAGGGAAAATAATAATGCTTTGTCATTTTTTAATATTAAGATAATGGGTTTTTTTAATGTCTAGCTGCCCTCTTGTGATAATCATATTTAATTCTTATATAGCGCATTGCATATAATGACTCAATGTGCTTTACATCTTTCTCAGCTCTCTGGGGAGTACAGCCCGAGCTATCGTAGTGCTTTAGAGACTTTAACACAATAGTTATGCAGTGTTTGATATTGTTTTAATTTGCCAAGTTTATGATAATAAAATTAGAAGATTTTTTAAAAATACTAGTGTGGGTTTATAATTGTGTTGCTTTTTCTGTATTATGTCTTTCTTGACTTTTCCGTAATTATATATAATAGGAAGGTCGGAAGTCTCGTGACTTTTCCGTGATTATATAGGAAGATTAGAAGTCTCGTGACTTTTCAGTGATTACATAGGAAGATTAGAAGTCTCGTGACTTTTCCGTGATTATATAGGATGGTTTGAATTCTTGTGACTTTTCAGTGATTACATAGGAAGATTAGAAGTCTCGTGACTTTTCCGTGATTATATAGGATGGTTTGAATTCTCGTAACTTTTCAGTGATTACATAGGAAGATTAGAAGTCTCGTGACTTTTCCGTGATTATATAGGATGGTTTGAATTCTCGTGACTTTTCAGTGATTACATAGGAAGATTAGAAGTCTCGTGACTTTTCCGTGATTATATAGGATGGTTTGAATTCTCGTGACTTTTCAGTGATTACATAGGAAGATTAGAAGTCTCGTGACTTTTCCGTGATTATATAGGATGGTTTGAATTCTCGTGACTTTTCAGTGATTACATAGGAAGATTAGAAGTCTCGTGACTTTTCCGTGATTATATAGGAATGTCAGAAGTATCGTGAATTTTCCATGGTTATATAGGAAGATCAGAAGTCTCGTGACTTTTCCATGATTATTATAGGAATGTCAGAAGTATCGTGAATTTTCCGTGATTATATAGGAAGATCAGAAGTCTTGTTAGTTCCTAATGTATGAATAACTTATGTGGTTGCATTTCAAATCCTCTACATTGCAGGTAGATATTAATTCGTCAAAATTTCGGCATTCTTTTCGAGAAAACTAATTACAGAAACATTCTACGTGTTAATAATAGGCATGATACTATGAGTATTTGACTATGCTTGTATGGAAATAAATGTAAGATTGAATTGAATTGAATTGAATTGAATTGAATAGTGAGAACGAGGTGGGCACTGTGGATGACGTTGGGGGAATTCCCTGCAAAATCCCATTAAGCAATAATAGTCATAATTTATTATGAATATAAGTATTTCCTGAAATAAGTATTTCCTGAATACAGGGCTGGATCCAAAGTCTCGATAAAGGGGTACACATGGCAAAAAGAGGCACACAAAAAAGCGTATATGGTAAATGTACACACATCCCCCCCCCCGCCCCGCCCCGCCCATGGATCCTGCACCAAAGGAATACAAGGTATTGAACATTGCGATGGACATAAACCACGTCACGTTAAAGATGTATGAATTGAACATTGTGATGGACATAAACCACGTCATATTAAAGATGTATGAATTAAACATTGTGATGGACATATTAAAGATGTATCGCCCGTGTTTTACCGGCAGTTTCCTGGTTTTGTTTTTATTTCCATTGGAACATAGATAGAATACAAATACTTTGAAATGACATTTTTCACAAAATAGTTGTCAGAAGTTTGGTTTTATAGTAAAACGGTAACAACATTATTTATGACGGACCCACCATGAACTCATTTCGGTACTTATTTACATAAAATAGCCAAAAACACGGGCGACGTACCTTTAAGGCGTCGGAAAATTCCCGAAAATCACGTCAGCATAGTGTCAATGTCAATAATAAATCCTTGGACAAAAGACTTAACACTTGACCGCACATCACACAAAACCATTATGAAGCACCGTAGTGACTCAACATCGGGTACGTAGTGACTCAACATACATGTACTGGAACACCATTTTGATCTGCCATATTGATGACGCAGTCTGGTATTACTTCTCTGCCTGTGAGTATCATACATACTTTGTTTACCAAATGCTTCATTAAAATGAACAAAAGAAGACAAAGTTAAAAACGTCAATTTTCAAGAGAAAAAGTTTCAACTGTAAGAAACTGTATAGGCTGATCTAACTGGATCGATATTTATGCCTTGGGCCAGTGCAGAATGGCTTGTATACCCAACTTGTGTGTCACGGATGTTGGATCCTTCATCCATGCATGCTTATAAATATTGGTATAATTGGTACTTAACCCCCGCGTGCCAATGGGCAGTGCTCGCATTTTCGTCTTAAATGAAACCACAGAGGAGTTTACAACTCTGTTTCAGAAAAACTGTTTTGTTGTGGGTCATGTCGGTTCTTCACCTCCTTTCATTGCGGAGAGATATAAGAGAGGTGGAGTAACGTCCATGGCCACAGAGTCAGGGCGATATTTTGTTAATATTTATACAGTCCAGAATTGCCATTATCTTATTATAAGCTTTTTAAAAAGGCACCGATGTTTTTTTTATAGTGTCTTAGCAATGTGGTTAAATCGCTCACCTTTCGACGACAGTTCATACTTTTATTTGTATCTTTGTATTAATGTTTAAGTTACAAAATTCATTCAGAAGTACAGTGGCAATTCTGGACAGCAGATACAAATATCGCTTGTGTGTGGTGGTGATGAGGGTGGTAATATCATTACCCCCGCCCCATCATGGCTTTACATATTTGTCTCTCAGTAGAGCTTATAAAGAGTGCTGATTTTCCGAAACCACCAGGATCCTTTTGGGATATTTCTAAAAGTCTCAATTTAATTCTTGACAGGTACTTAAACAGTTGCGATGGCACAAGGAACAGAACACAAGAAACCTATTGAGGATACTTGCCTCGAGTATCTTATCGACAACGACATTCAAATGGGGTTTGGTCCGCCTGGGATTAAATCTGTCGATGATAAATCAATTCATCGTGAAGATTCCAAATTAATTATAAAAGAAATTACTAAACAACTTGACGACAAAATCAAGGTTTTGGAGCAAATTGGGGAGTCCACCAAACAGGAGGTTCAGACGTTGAGGGCGCAAACAGAAACATTGGAAAAAGATATGCGTGTGGTACAAGAGAGTTCAGTGATTGCCAAGGCGAAGCAACACGAAGCAGAGACAGTTGCAAAAGATATGATAAAGACAAGAGATGAAATCAACCTAGAAAAAAACATGATAGAGAATCGTGTAAAACAGATGATGATTGCACAGGAGAAAGACAAACAAAATCGAGCATCAATGGAGATTGCTTATGATAAAATGATTACTGAGTTAAGGTCCACATGCAACACTCAGAACAGTAAATTAAAGATGTTGGAAGAGAGGTTGAGGCAACTGGAAGAAGAAAATTGTGATCTCAAGAAAAATAATAATTTCTTGGAAGAAACCCTCTTTGCTGTCAGTTCGAAACTGGATCAACAACAAAACAACCAGCAATTAAAATGCTTCTCTTGTAAACAAAACTACTCTGCAGAATCAAACGATGACAATGAATGTACATTCCATCCATTACCGGGCATGCCACCAAAATCATGGCATCGTTGGCGGCCAGGACCTGGAGAAAACTATCGCAGAACGAAATACGCTGGCTATTGTTATTGGCCGTGTTGTAACACACTGTCAATGAAACGACCAGATGGATGCTGCAGCGGTCAACATCATCAGAAATGGGAAATGGATGTAATGATGAAGCGTGTCATGCTATCCCAAGATTTCTTAGAGAAGATAGGTAGAATGGAAGAGACCAGGATTATCTAATAACAATTATAATCAATGTTTCGGATGTCATTGCTGTTGTTTAACTGCTGCTGCTATTTTTTGCTGCTTGTGACGTAATTGTTGTTGTTGTTGCTGCATACTGTTGTTGTCGTATGTCACTATAATGATTATGATAAAATTATTCCTAAACATAATGAAATGTTATCAGAAGTGTAAATAATTTATTAAAAATTCCTAAAATGTTGTAAATAATTTACATTATACAATATTCCAGCCTCATATAACCCATTTTGATAAATGATGTGGGCTTTTAATTTTGTCAAAGAGAATACGGTGTGTGTACCATCAATATTGACGAACACCCATAGCGACAGGGAATAACTGTTTTATGGGCCCAAACTACTCAAGGACCCAGAAACTTTGATTTTTTTAAGGGAATAAAAGAGGGAAAGCCACAAAATTCATCATAAATATAAATAATCCTTCCTCCTTTGTGGCAATCAATGACAATTCAACTTAGATGAACTGCCCGCCTGTAAAACACGGAGAGTCTCTTTCGTCGCCTCTACACGCCATGATACCTGTGTGATGATTATGAATTCAGAAAGGAAGTTAAACATTCTAAAACAAATAACCAAATTGTCAATTTTAAAAGTCACTTGGTAAATCTTGGTAGCATCAATCTTCCCTGAAAATAGTGGAATATAAGGTGCTGTGTAATTTTTAACAAAAGAAAAAATATCGCCCATCATTTTTAGTTCGAATTTAAGACTAAAGGGCCGGTCACACTGCAACGATTACAAGTAACGATAACGAAAACGGCGCAAAAGAACGCATTCTATTGGTTAAATTGTACCGCGCGGAATACGCGCACGCTTATTTAACCAATCGATGGCGTTCATTAGCAGCGTTCTCGTTCTCCTTACTCGTTATCGCTGCAGTGTGACCGGCCCTTTAGGTCCTAACACTGAGCCCTACTTTCCACTATGGGAATGAATAGTGCTCTCTTTTGACTTGATGAACTAATTGTTGCCAACTTTTTCCAAACCGGTGTGAACCGATTAAATTGAAACTTTCACAGGTTGGTGGTTTAATGTAAATATTGATAATGTAAATATTGAAATATAAAGATATTTATAGAAGCGGGAGTGCCAGCATTACCATTTCTATACTTTGCCTTTAATCTGTTAAATATTACCATTATTATTTTACGATTTGAATATAATGTTCTGTTTGCTTCTATATTATAAACGAGTAAATTGTGTGACTTTTCAGTAACTTTTATTTATATTATAAGATTGTCAGTGTTAATGTCGAAAGTGATAGGAATTATCACAAATGTTTAAAACCCTAAACTTTATTGTTAATCTCGAAAAACATGGATAACCACTGTTTTACATCAAACTTATCTGGTGAAAAGTTGATGATGTTATCAAACATCCCTTGAAGTAATTCTGCCCGAGGTACCATCATTTTAAAGCCCCCAATAATAGTTAAATCAAATTCTAGCTTATTTTGTTATTTTCTCGATAACGATCGACACAATAAACCAAGGTTACTTTTAGAAGCAGTTTTGGCAACATTACCAATAGGGCAGACCTCCTGGCTTTATTTAATGTGAATTTAAAGACAGAAACATGAAACAATTGAAAAGCCATCCCCAGCATTTAGAATTGAAACAAAATGTTCAATGGTTGCTTTGAAAACATCGAAATCAACTTTTGTATCCTCACCACGCTGTACAGCTAAACGACAGACCGTATTTTTTGTTCTGCAGTATTAAAAAAAATAATAATAATACAAATCTGATTTCACTTTGTCTCAATCTCGATTCCAATCATTAACCACTATACTGCTATGCAATTTGAACTGAGCCACGAATTAATTATAGAAATACCTTTTTTAATCAGCTTATAATACGATAACGGCAATTATGTACTGCAGAAAACAATATTGCTGCCCGGCCGGCCGACTAGGCACGCTGAATAGCGCCACCAATGATCTGAGATAAGTGTCCACGTCGCGACGCGTCGGTACTAGCCTGAAGATCTGACGTCACGCTTTGAGCTAGAGGCGCATGTATTTTACGCCAGATCCTGTCCGTGAGCCGCCATATTTTCCCGATGCTGAACTTTGACCTTAGTTAGTAGCTGGCGCGCGCAGCAGAAGCCTCGAAGCGTGACGTCAGATCTTCAGCACAACGCGTTAACGTATTCAATGAAATCCTTTGAGTAGTTATAGTACGCTTGGATCCTGTCTATATCCTTGATAGGATATAGACAGGGGACCAGTCTACGTCGGTACCAGCCTTGAAGATCGACGTCACGCTTTGAGCTGGAGGCGCGTGAATTACGCTAGATCCTGGCCGGCCGTGCAGCTGCCATATTTTTTCCCGATGCTGAGCTTTGACCTTGGTTGGTAACTAGAGCACGCAAGCCTCGAAGCTTGACGTCAGATCTTCAGCACAAGCGTTAACGTATCCAATGAAATCCTTTGAGTGGTACACCTGGAGCCTGTCTATATCCTTAATAGGATATAGACAGGGAACCAGTCTACGTCGGTACCAGCTATAGGCCTACCAGCTGCGACCGTCGTTCAATAAGTGTTAGAAACATCAGTGAAAATAGTCTTGTCCCAAAGATCTCACTGCTTTCAGTTTACTTCATTTAGGAATAATATGTTAAAGGACATCGTAACAAAAAAAATCTTTGGCTTACGTCATAATTATGACTTAATATCTCATAATTATGACTTAATTAAGTCATAATTATGATTTAATTAGGTAATTATATTTACTATGTAAATATACTATTATATTTACTGGCAGATGTCCAGTAGAATTTGATGGGATTTGTTGAGGACTCTTAACTTTATTTTCGTACTACTACAACAGCTGAGGGCGCTGTCACAGCAATGATAGTTTTTAGTTTCTGGGTGCATCAGCAAAAAGAAATCAAAATTTGCAAATCTTACATTTGACATAAAATTAACATATCAATGCATAATTAATAAGCACTGGTTAAGCAATTCCTGCTACATTAAGTTCCAAACACAACTGAACCATGGTTTGGGCCATTCTGTCTTCATCATCATGGACTGGTTAGAAACTCAATGATGAGTGACTGGTAATGATATATGATTACTTACACTAAAGCTTGGCCATAAGACAAGAGCATCATGAATGTTTTCATTTCATTACCTGCACCTGTGTAACTATTCTTAGCCAAACTAGTTATTATATCACAGAAATAATTTATGTGACTTCAATCGATAAGGCAAATCGGAATTGTGGTTTTGAAAAAAAATAACATTGGGAAAAAATTATGGGGCGCCGTTTGTCAATCAATTAATTAATTAATTAATTATTTCTTTGTTCACTCCAAAACGTAGGTATTTATGAAGCCAGTCAGTTTGTCTTGTCAGATTGAGTTTGTTTGATGATATAATTATGTATTAAGCAGCATGTTATAATTGAGCTAAACATGGTAAAAAAAGAAAAAATGCTTAAATTATGTGCCAAGTTTAACTTTCAGACTTCCGATTTGTCTTATTGAAAGTAACTATTAGTATTTTGTGTAAGGCATGGTGTAAAAGAACAGACAGTAAAGTGAAATCTTACCTAGAATTCACCAAAGTGGCCGGGTCTATACACGGCAAAGAGTCAAAGGCAGGCTGGGTCTATACACGGCAAAGAGTCACAGGCAGCAGATGAATGATCAGTAATACTGGCAGTACTGCCTGTGCTTCCGTTAAATTGTTGAAAATGTAAACAGCGCCACCTTTAGAGAATATTTCAAACATTGCTACTACAGTGGCGGATCGGGTGGGGGAATATTCTATTTGTTTTTATGTATGCCCTTTTTGGCAGTATTCCCCTCCTGTGTTTCCATGAACCCTTGTTTGGCTCTGTAGAGCCACCCCCACCCCCATTGCCACCCTAGATCCACCACTAATAAGTATAATCATCACAATTAGGCAATTAGGGCTTATGGTAAAACAATTGTAAATAATGTTCATCATTTATTTTACTTTTTTTGTTTATTCATTTTTCTGTGACATTTTCTATACAAAAATATGCTGACATAAAAAAATGCAGATGGTGTTTGTCATGGTATGCACCATTGTTATTTAATATTAGTACACTGCTCAAAATAAAATAGGACTCAAAAGTATTTCTTGGTCCATTTTGTGCATGTGAGGACACAAAAGCAGTTTTTGGTGGAAGTAAAGTAGTAAAGGTTACTCTGCAACATTTTAAACACTTTTCACGTGTTGTACATGTCTAATGACGGTTTAAGTTAAACTGGCAGATCATGTGATAAGGCATGAAAATGCAGATAACAGGTTGATGTACTCAATATCAAACTTGGCTAATCAGGAGGGTTGTGACTTCTGTGTAACTGACTTCAGTAGGATGTTGCAGCACCCCGGACTCGCACATTCTGCACAACGCCTCCTCATGGACAGTACGGTGTTCCGGATCACAGCTTGGTCGAGGTTGTTCCACTCATCCTGTAGAGCTGCTGTCAGGTTGAAATGGAGGGTTGTGACAGTAACTGAGAATTGCCCAAATGTTCTCAATAGGGTTAAGGTCTGGTGAAATGTCAGGCCATTCCAGACGCTGAATATGGTTATCTGTAAGGAACGCTGTTATGATTCTTGCTCTATCCCGGCCGTGACACTTGTGTCCTTGAGCAAGCCACTTAACTATAATTGCTTCTCTCCACCCAGGGGTTAAATGGGTACCTGTGAGGGCAGAGTTGGTTGATTAGCCCTATATGCGCTGTAATGGCAGCAATTGAGCACCACTCAGTTGGTGGATACGTGCGCTATATAAGTCCACACATTATTATTATTATTATGAGGACGGGCGTTGCCATCCATTAGAATGAACCTGTTATCTGCATTTTCATGCCTTATCACATGATCTGCCAGTTTAAACCGTCATTAGACACAACACGTGAAAAGTGTTTAACAAATTTAAACTTTATCTTTTCAAACAAACTGCAATCAGTTATAAAGGCCTTGATTTCATTATTAGTCCAAGACTTGCCCCTCATAAAGTATCTTATCAGCGTATCAGTAACAGTGTTGCCTATATGGATTTCAGTATACCGTCAGCGTCCAGCACATCGAAGAAGAATACTTATTTTCGTGCCTTATCACATGATCTGCCAGTTTAAACCGTCATTAGACATGCACTAGTAAGCAGGAGGTCGTGGGTTCGAATCCCGCCCGAGTCGCCTGTGTAGTTTTTTCACAGACACTCGGAAAGCACTGAGTATACAGTGCTATACACACGTCGGTGTAGGGCAAAATTAAATCAATTGTTTATCTCCCGACGCAAGAATTTCACCAATCTATATATATCGCGGAACCCGCTGCTATATAGGATTCTAGCCAGCCAATCGTCATCGGGCAAGCTCGGTGGTCGAGAGGTAAGACGTCTGCACTAGTAAGCAGGAGGTCGTGGGTTCGAATCCCGCCCGAGTCGCCTGTGTAGTTTTTTCACAGACACTCGGAAAGCACTGAGCATACAGTGCTATACACACGTCGGTGTAGGGCAAAATTAAATCAATTGTTTATCTCCCGACGCAAGAATTTCACCAATCTATATATTTTCGTGTTGTCAATGCATACAGGCCCACAACACCTAAGGCGGCTAAGAACTCCAAGCTCCGTGATATACTACTCAAAACAATGTAGGGAACACCGGATTTTTAACATCAAATAGGTTTGAAATATTCCATGAACCGGGATTTTCATTTGCAACCCCTCTCTCTTTCAGTAGTCATGTCATGAAATGTGTAATCACTACATGCATCCTTTATCATCTGTTTCATTGTGCAGTTGTTTCTCATCAATTCTGTGAAACATTGTGTTTATCTGAAATAAATGATCTTGCATTAACTGAGATTATTCCGGTGTTCCCTAAATTGTTTTGAGTAGTATATTTTATATGATGAACTCTCAGAAGCTATCCAAGTGCCATCTAGATATGAAGTGTATGTCCTTGGGGATTTCAACTCCAAACTAGGTCGACGCACCACAGCAGATGAGCACTCAGGATTGTCGGAGTACATGGGCAAATACGGAATCGGTACACGGAATGAGAACGGTGAACACCTCCTCAACTTCTTATGTCTTAAAAGGCTCTACGCATGCACAACAACCTTTCAACATTCCAGCAGACACATCACAACCGGCACCGGATGGCATTGTAAGACTCTAGTCCAGACCCCTTCTCACCGACGCCAGAGCCTATGCCGGATCAGAACTCATATCAGACTACAAGATCGTCTGCACCAGAGTGAACTACGGCAAACAATACCTCCTATACAAACCCAAAAGACCACCCACTAAAACATATAACTCCACTGCCCTTGCCTGTAACGAAGTGCTACAAATGAAATACAGAACGAGAATGAGACATCAACTAGAGACCACCCAAAGTAAAAGCTGTCCTAAAGAAGCAATGTCTGCATTGTTTCAGAACATCAAACTCATAGCAGATCAAGTAGTAGGCTGCAGACCTATGAACAAAAAGAGACATTATAGCAATGACCCTGAAATTGTGACAGTGGCGTAGGCCTAACTATGGGCGGGGGGGCACGTGCCCCCCCAGCCGAGGTCCGTGCCCCCATACCATCAACAATACCGATGAGTCCAGAAGAATGTTCAAGTTAACGAGAACCCTCGCTGGACTATACAAGAAACCGTCTTCTATTACCGTTCACGACTCCAATAACAACAAAATTGGCTCAGACGAAGAAAAAGCTGAAGCCCGCAGAACTTACTTCAACCAACAATTCAACGATGGCTCCGCCCCTTTTGAACCTTTTCAAGGCCCTCCCCGTCCTCTCAACTGCCCCCATCTCTACTGAAGAAGTGTCTTTCGCCGCGTCCAGACTCAAAAATGGTAGATCAACAGACCCAGATCATATTACCAACGAACTTCTCAAACATGCAGGTCCTTCCTTCTTCACCGAGTACGCCAACATAATAAACAGATGTTTTGAGACAACAGATACATAGATTCCATCGGCGAAGGCCTCATCACCCCCTTCAAAAGCCAGGTAAACCCCTCGGCCCCCTCAAAAGTCTACTTCCTCTCACCCTCCTAAATGTCCTCTAGAATTATCCTTTCCATCATTGCCCTTAAAATGATTGAGCCCTAAAAAGGATCGAGCAGTTGACAGCTACACAAACTCCTGGCAATGCGCGTACAAGACTGGGAGAAGCTGTGGTGATCTGGTATGGGCCCAACGAATGCTGACGTCGGTTGTTATGAGACGCCACTACGAATATCACAAGATGGGCATCGACATGTCAAGTGCCTTCAACACCATAAAGCGCCAAACTGTCCTCGACCTTTTAGCTGACGCTGGCTGTGCTGAAGATGACATCCGCCTTGTAAAAAGATACATCTTGTCCAAAATTGTCCTCAAGATTAAAGTCAATGGCCACACCTCCACCTCCTTCGAAAGCACCCTTGGAGCCTTCCAGAGAGATTCTTCTCTGGCAAGGCTCCAACCTCGCAGGTGCACTCAACCACCTCAGAGCAGTTACTCCCTTTATCCCCAACCCTCCTATATCCAACACTGGCCTTCCCCTTGAGTGGAATATGCTAATGACGTAGATTTCTGCAATGAGAAACCGCAGATCCTACGAGACCTCCTCCCTATATGTACTGAGCTCTTCAACGAATGGAACCTATTCATTAACGAGTCTAAAACGGAGTTCACTCACGTGTACCTGGCAAAGAAAACTGATCTAGACCTCCATGGAAATCCCTTGATAAACAGAGAGGAATGGAGAACGTCTGTTTTACTTGGCTCAAGACTCTGTAGTATCGTGGACATCAAAGCTAGGTGTAACAAGGGCAACGAGGCCTTCCAGAAGTTCAAAAATGTGTGGTGACAAGGCCCTCAGCTCGCACTCGAGAAGAAAATCAAGATCTACGAAGCCCAGGTAGTCTCAGTAATCCTCTATAACAGCAACAGCTGGGCAGCACCCAAAACAAATTTAGATGACCTTGATACCTGCCAAGCACCTCCGCCAGATCATTAACATGCAATGGCCCAGAGGACTCATAACGAACGACGCCCTCTACGCACGCTGTAACACAACACCCCTCTCTAAGCGCTTACTGAAATCCAGGTGGACAATGCTAGGCCACGTACTTAGAATGCACCAAAATACCCCCGCCAGGCAGGCCCTTTATTATGCTACCGTTAGCTCAAACAACTACAAAGGTACCTTTGTAGTTGTTTCGGGCAAGCTAGGTGGTCGAGATGTTAAGACGTCTGCACTAGTAAGCAGGAGGTCGTGGGTTCGAATCCCGCCCGAGTCGCCTGCGTAGTTTTTTCCACAAAGATCTGTATGCAGCCGTGTTATTCAGGTAGAATAAGATATATATATATATATATATATATATATATATATATATATATATATATACAGTGCGTATCAAAAAAAAGGTAATCCGAATTCAGGGGGTTGATATGCCAAGGTTATTTAGTTTGACAATTTACATGTAGTTTACCAAAGAAGAGGAACTCCTCAGCTTTCCATTGATACCTTTATTGACCCATTGCTGTCACACATGACCGAGTACATTGTTATTGAAAATGGCAAATTCAAATCGCATTTTTGCAAGTTTGGGTAATCAGTTCAAGGCAGTCTGAAATGGACGCATCACTTGACTACGGTACCTAGTTGATTATCTAAGATTTTTAAGCTGGTGCGGTAATCGTCCGTTACGACATCCTTTTCTTCAAGTTGGGTATTTAAGAAGGGCCTGGGTTTAGGGACAGGTAGTTGGAAAGATGGTACAACTAACGACTGAACAGCGAACTTTCGTGGTTACAACATTTCAGCAAACTCGCGATGCTTTCAGGGAATGTTTCCCAGAACGGGAGCCCCCAGCAGCCAAAACCATCTGGGCGAATGTTAGAAAATATCAAGAGTATGGCACTAGCCTCAACCGCAACAAGAATTCTGGCAGGAGGCGCACAGGGCGATCAGAAGGAACATTTCAGCAGTAAGGCAGCAACTTTTGAGCATCCTATGGACACCAGCACAAGGCGAAATGGTTGGATTGCCTTCGGCGACATTCAACAGAATCACGAGATTGGACCTCCACCAGCATCCATATCGGATTCACATCCGACATCAACTTACGCCAGGAGATTTTGCTAGAAGGCTGGCGTTTGCCAGATGGTTGATAGCCGGTACCGAGAGAGATATCAATTTTCTGCGGAATCTCGTAATCGGCGACGAAGCTGCTTTCTCCATGAACGGCAAGGTCAATAAACATAATGTTCTTGAATATGCACCAGCAAGACACCCCCAGAATTCAATTTTGAGGTTAACATGAGTCGACAAAAGTGGACTGTTTGGTTAGGACTTTGTGGAAGTGGTCAGCTGATCGGACCGTTTTTCTTTCAAAGGAATGTCAATGGTAACATGTATCTGCAGATGCTCAATGATAACGTTTTACCGCAGCTGCAGGAACACTTTGAGCGACAGGTTCGTGGGTTCATCAGGCAGCTCTGTTTTTTTAAATGTTTTTATGTAAGTCGCCCATCACAAGGCCAAAAGGCCACTCAAGGTGAGGGCTAGCAAGAAAATTAGTCAAGTTAAGGGTGGGCCCAAGACGGCGCCCCAGCACATCGCCTTATCGCTGTCCGAGATCGTCTGAGGGAAGTCTTTGGCGAACGAGTCATCGCCGTCAACCATGAGGTGGAATGGCCACCAAGATAACCTGACCTCACACCATGTGATTATTTCCTTTGGGGACATTTGAAGAACAAGGTGTTTGCAACTCCTCCCCGTGATCTTGATGAATTGCAGGGCTGTATTCGAAATGAAGTGGATGCTTTACGCAATGTTCTGGCTATGGTGAGACGAGCAGTGCAGGACATGCTCCGTCGCTGCCAGCTTTGTGTCGAAAGGGGAGGTGGACATGTTGAAGGTGTGGGTGCATAAAAGGGCAATGTTAGAAGAGATTCTTCTTGAATAATGTCCAGTCATTCCTAAAGAATATTGGGTTTATCATACTGACTTTCACTGAGTATCCTGCCTTGCACTGATTAGCCAAACTTGCAAAAATGCGATTTGAATTTGTCATTTTCAATAACAATGTACTCGGTCATGTGTGACAGCAATGGGTCAATAAAGGTATCAATGGAAAGCTGAGGAGTTCCTCTTCTTTGGTAAACTACATGTAAATTGTCAAACTAAATAACCTTGGCATATTAACCCCCTGAATTCGGATTACCTTTTTTTTGATACGCACTGTATATATATATATATATATATATATATATATATATATATATATATATATATATATATATATATATATATATATATATATATATATATATATATATATATATATATATAAATGGTAGCACTTTTAAGACTAACTAAACTTAAAAATAGGCATAAGCTTTCGTAGCTACAGCTACTTCATCAGATGCAGTTTTTTCACAGACACTCGGAAAACACTGAGTATACAGATGCTATACACACGTCGGTGTAGGGCAAAATTAAATCAATTACAAAGGTACCTGATCATGGAGTGCCATGGTCGAGCGGTTTAGTGCATCGGATTTGTGTTCTGATGGCTGAGTCGTCAGAATGTGGGTTCGAATCCCAACCGCGACCATGGTGCTTGTGTCCTTGAGCAAGACACTTTACCATAATTGCTTCTCTCCACCCAGGGGGTAAATGGGTACCTGCGAGGGCAGAGTTGGTTGTTGTGTTTGATTAGCCCTATATGCGCTGTAATGGCAGCAATTGAGCTGTATACTCCCCAGGAAGCTGAGATGGTTTCAGGAATTATTTATGAGCCTGATGAGCAGGGGTAATAATGTCACGCGCCTTGAGCACCAGTTTGGTGGATACGTGCGCTATATAAGTCTACATTATTATTATTATTATTGATCAACCTGTATGATATTGCCAAACAGGGCCTCGCCGCACGAAACCTGTACATAACCTCATGAACATCGCTAACAAACGGAAGGTCTGGAGAGACCTTTTTGAAAATCCTAAACTATTGGAGGACTTATCAGACACTTAAGATGTTATTGTTAGTGTTACATGTGCATATTTTTCTTTTTTCTGAGCCAGCTGTAACTATTTGGGTTTATTTAAAAAGCACATGTTTAAGCACCTGTGGTTAAAGCAGCAGTGCTCTTTGTGTACACAAAATGGCCATTGTCCTGTTCAGTGCATTTGGCACAAACATTATGTAACTACCATGCATTGTATTTTTGTGCAAGTTGTATAAAACACTGGGTTTTGCATCATGATCTACACATTCATCTGAGCAACACCAACCGGTCAGCCGTAGGCTCTGCTCTGACACTACCAGATGTGTGTCACTTATTCAGCCTTTGCCACACCATGGGTTCAGTCAGTACCTTTGTGCTTCGGCCCTACAATGAGACAGTGAGTCAACACTATTCTCTGTCTCCTTCTAGTTGATGGCCTGAACCATCCGGTTCTTACTCTTCTTCCAGTCGATGGCTTTGAACCCACGCCCGGTTCATTGCGCTGTGTAGATGGCTCTGAACCCACGCCCGGTTCATTGCTCTTCCTAGATGTCCTAGACCAGACCGGTCCAGTGAACAAGCGAGCCCTTATCTGCCAGACATACGATGTGACAGTCCATCGACGGGAAGAACAGCCGTGCAAAACCCTTTTTTAATTTTTTTTTATCTTACCTGGTATTTTTAAATTGTATTAAATTAATTTTTGTGATGAAATAAATTATTCATTTATTGTGTAAATATAATTGCTGGTTGTTTTCGTTGCATTTTTTTAAATTTCTTTCTGCCGTGCTCTAGTTCTTTTAATTTACATGAATTAGGCGCACGTAACAGTTAGTATTTTGTGATCTGTGTAAAGTTTGTTAATAATAATTTTTAATATATTGTTATTAATTATATTTATTATATTTATTATACATTTTTGTGTAGATTTGATCTAAGTTTTTTTCTGGTATACTTAATATGCTTCTTTCAAACATGCATTTTGATTGCAATGTGTAATTTTTTTTACATTGTAATGATTGTGGTTTCGTATCTATTTTTCTCTCCATCTTGAGTTACACTTACTTTGTATATTCGATATGATTTATTTATAAACATTGACAAAGAGAACATAACAGGGCAGGCCGGATGTGCTTGCAACGCCGTCGTGTAAATGCACCAGTGGAAGGCATCCTAGGAAAATTGTCGTTATTGGTTGTAAAAAAAAAACCTCAATATATCGAATGTTTTAAAATTGAAACCGTAGTCCAAATCCTGGTTTGTGTTAGGTTAACGGTTACAGAGTGACTAGAACAGCTTCGCAGATCAAACCACACCTTTTGATGTTTGGTAACATTCATCATTATAGGCCTATTTTCGGTCCTCATATTTGTTGTTGTATGATCGCTACATGCACTTTAAACTCGGTGCACAGTACACAGGGAAACAGAATAATATAAAAAGCGGAATTTAAGCCTGTAGCCCACAAACTAAGATCCAGGGATGCACCTAAATTGTCTCCAATATAAAGCTACAAAGCTTACCAATATAAATTGTTTACGAGTTCGCTTTTCACCTCAGTAAGTTAACTTTAAGAGTAAACATTTTACAAGCCGACATACAGATCGTCACGAAGTGACGAATCAGCCCACACAGCTGCAAATCCATGTTTTGAGATAATCGCACATGAAGTTGAACTGTTTTTGAAATCGCAGTTTCAAAGACTTTTCAGCATTAATTATTTTAGATTTTGCTTCCTACTTAAAGCTAATAACTTTAATTACAAAGAAATGTCGGTATCTTTATCATAGAAATTGTAATTAATGGGGAATTACTTTCCAAACATATTCGTCACTTAAATTCGTGAAAACGCAAAAACAAGACCGCGCGTGCAGAACGCTGTATTATTAAACAACGTATTAAGCGATTCGTCACTTCGTGAAAACGCAAAACCAACAATACCCGCTTTGGTATTTTGCCAATCGCTATGTATTTCAATGTATAAAGCGGCGAATGGCGATTCGTCACTTCGTGAAAACGGAAAACAGCTTAGCTGAGTGATTCGCTGGGTATATTAATAGCGTAATTACGAAACTATGACGTTTCAACACTTGAAACTTAGCAGAAATGTTGGCCACAATGAATACATCTCAAATATCTACAAAACTGAATTTGACCAAAAACATTTTTTTTTTACGGATTCGTCACTTCGTGAAAACTGTGACGAGATGTTTATATATTGTTGTCCTCTTTCGGCTGCTCCCGTTAGGGGTCGCCACAGCGGATCATGATCCGCATATTTTATTTGGCATAGGTTTTACGCCGGATGCCCTTCCTGACGCAACCCTCCCATTTATCCGGGCTTGGGACCGGCACTAAGCATGCACTGGCTTGTGTATCCCCAGTGGCTGGGTTCAATTCGGCCCTCGCAGCAATTATGGTAAAGTGTCTTGCTCAAGGACACAAGCACCATGGTCGCCGACAAGGCTTCGAACCCACACACTCTGACGACTCGGCCATCAGAACACAAATCCGATGCACTAAACCGCTCGACCATGGCACCCCACACAGATGTTTATAATATATGGGGCTTGAATTGGATCATCTTGTTCATATAAGACAAACATCAAGACAACAACACGAAATAAATGAAGTTATAGTATTAACTGTTTTACTTCCTCTCTCAATAAATAAAAGTATTGGCATATCTTACCATCATTGAAAAACAAGACATTATGCGATAGATATACAAACAAATCAAAATATGACAAAATAATACGTTACCATAGTTATAATAAATTACCAATATATTCATAACAATATGCTTCACAATATCTATAACTTCTTATACAAAAATAAACAGAATATAGTGTTATACAATTTAACAAATATATGTAGTCCAGAAACATAATATTGACTAAAAAAGCTGACAATCGTATATGATGTTTGTTCTTCACCAAAGAAGCTCATCTCTGTCTATGGGCCTACTCAGTCATGTCGAGTGTCTGCAAAAAGGACAGCAAAAATCACATACAAGAATTCCATCTTTTAAATAAATTAAACATTTCAAAATATATAACTCGGTTATTTTGTGTAAATCTTCTGTTATTTTACTCTTTATGCTGATATCAAATTTATGAGAACCCCTTTCCCAAGTAACATCGTTTTCAATGTAGATCATCTCGTAACACTCCCCACACTCAAACAATTAATCACGCCTTTAAAGTTACTGTCATTAAATATTTGTTTCTTCTCAAACTTAAAAATGAATTATTCCACAAAATGTCAGCTTTAACACCTAATAACTGGATGATTCACCAATATAGATATATTTGTTTTTCAAAAATGGCAACATAGTCCATATATATATAGGCTATACGTTTTGTATAATCCATCCAGTGATGTGTTGGATCTTCAAAGATTGGTAACATTAAGTTATGTTCCCATACTTAAGATTATCCCGATGCTTGAAAACGAGGCACCGTTACATAAAAAGCGTGACACCGTTACATAAAAGTGAGACACCATTACATAAAAGTGAGACACCGTTACATAAAAAGTAAGAAACTTGCTTAAGCAGCAAATAGGTCTGGTACCCCGACCTTATTTTCATGTAGTTCATACTGTTTTAAACTGCCCAATTATGAGCCACCAGTAAATCACGTGTTTTCCGGTAAACCAATGCCCTTCGGCTCATAACAAGAGATGCAAGAGGAGATAGGACTGTAAGCATGTAAGGCCTACCTTTATAGCTTTCTGTTATGATGTTTATGAACTTTAGCTCGTTTTTATATCTCTCGACACAATTACCTGATGGAATCCATACGTATTTTTATTTAAGCAATTATTTGTTTTTTTTCTAATCTGAGTACAAAATAGATGATGTAAAGATATCATCTCTATCGTCAGGCTACTGTAAATGTAGCCTGACACAATAAAATATTACATTAAACTTTATTTTATCATAATAATCTCATAAACTGTTATCAATATTTGTATGACTCGTAATTATGTATAAGGCTAAACTGCGTTACAAAATAGTTCTTTTCTTTGCTTTCTGACAAATGCACAATTTGTATCCTGAACCTGGATTGTAAATACTTCGTTTTCATAACTTGTTATATTAAGTGAAATGTATTCTAAGTATAATTATATCATTATGTAAAAAACAAGGAAGATATTGTAAAATGATTGCTGTATATTAGACACTCATTCCCAAACCTTCTTAGAATTACTTAAACCATATCAACTTTATAGAATAAGTGAATTAAAAGCGAATTGCAAAGTGTGAAATTATATAAATCAACAAAATCAACTAAACATGCCATTATAATGTTAAACGGCGTCAAAAAGATAAACTTCGATTGCGCTATAAACCTTAATATGTTCTAAACGTCAGGAAATGCTTAAATATTATTTTGTGTTAAGAACTTCAACTCGCCGATGTACTTAAATATAGGATTTTGTGATGTCGCATTTATTCGTGCATAGGATATGACATTTTCTCCGACTCATTCAAACATTCTCGAACCTACCTTTTCATCTTTACATAAACTTTCATTTAAATTCATAAATTATGAGCATCACTTAAAACCTTTCCATATAATAAATAAATGCTTCAGAGAAACTTGCAATGGTCTAACTATCCGACCTGCGGACACGGTTTTTCTTGCATTCAATTTTCCCAATATTATCACCGTGTACAAAATTCAATTACACAGCATTGTGAAACCAATGACAGCGTTGTGTGTGCATATAGATAACACACGTGACATCGAAGGCGTCTTGGTATTGGCGCCTTACAGTGTTAGAGTTCTCTGCAGTGCAGTTGTGGTGTATTGAAATCACATCACTGTGCATTTTCCTTTCAGCTTTTCCCGCCTTTTTTGTGACTTGGACTTTTTCGTCTCTAAGTGAAGGCTCATGGTCCGTCGCTTCTCAAGTTGAAGCAAGTCTTGGAAAAGTTCTTTGACGTTGTAGTTTGTCTTTGCTGATGTTTCAAGAAATGCACAACTCCAGGCTTTAGCTTGCTCCATCCCTTCCTGAATACTAACCTCACGGTTCCCATCGTCACATTTGTTTCCCACTAGCATAATAGGAATGCCATCAACGTCACCTTTGACCTCACATATGACATCATAGATTGGTTTGAGTTCCTCCAATGACTGCCGACTTGTGATGGAGTAGACGAGAATGAAGGCGTGGCCTTTAGAGATTGACAGACGCTGCATTGCTGGGAATTGGTGGGAACCAGTTGTGTCAGTGATTTGCAGAGTGCATACATTTTTATTGCAGCTGATGACTTGTCTGTAAGTATCTTCTATTGTTGGGATATAAGTCTCTCTGAATGTCCCACGCACAAACCGTAGTACGAGAGAACTCTTACCTACTCCTCCTGCTCCAAATACTACCACTCTGTAGTCGTTACTTTGTTCAGGCATGACGCGTAGACGGATGCTCCGGTCACGTGGTAACTGCAGAAACAAGACAAAAGGAGAGAAGAATCATTAAAATGGGTTTTTAAATGAGTTTTTGAAGCAGTCAGTGTAGGTGTCAACATGTCAGGTACGAAATGAAAGATACAACATGTTTTGACAGGATACAACTTTTTGATATACAAAATACAAAAATCACAGTTAACACTGTATTGTTTGTTTATTAAACCTCCTAAAAGTCTAAACTTCTCATACCTGGGAAAACTTTGTAAAATAATAATCACCTAAAGAATATTCTGTGGAGAAAACAATGCGGTTTTGAAATGTTAACATACCATGTAATGTTACAGTGATTGCTGTTTCTTGAAGATAACAGAATATAAGACGCACATAATACACTTGAGCATCAAACAGTATCATGTATCTCTATAGAGATATCTCCTATACCGTCACTGTTTTGTCATATTATATGTATATGAGACGCCTGATCGAAATCTCATAACATAACAAGACACAGGGATAGTCTCAATTCAAGAAATAAGCAAGTATTAGTTTACAATAACCATATCCACAACTAGGAGAAAATCAAAAGAAATTGATATGATGCGTGGGACTGAAATAAAACAAAAGTTATGTCTAGGGCTCTGTGAACAAACAAGGTTTGATTGAGTCTTTACAATTTATATTCAATATCAAGAATAATGTAATGTACCGGTATGCTTCAACCAGGTTAGCCATCTCATTCACCGTTTGAACGTCTGACCCCATTTATGTCATGACGGCTTTGAACGAGAACAGATATATGCGAGTCAAGAAAATGAAGCCAACGTTTTGCTACAACTTTTAAAAACAATCAAAATGTTGTTGTATGTGATTCGATTCAAGAAATAAGTTTTCTGAAAAGTTACTTAATTATAGTTAATATAGGAATTCACAAAATAAAAACCATCGTTATCATTATAATCATCACCCCAATAGATTGACGGAAGAAGCAACACTCAACGTGCTTGGTTAAATAATTATCATTTCATCAAGGCACTTACTACTTAACAGAACCATAGAGTGTCCTTGATCTATGACAGTGATTTATCTTCAACTTGCGTCCTTTTTTACATGTACATTTCACTGACCATGTCCATCGTCATATCGCCTCCTCGCAAAGCATGGTGTTTACTGAGAGGTGGGAACCCAGTGATTATGTATAATTCAAGCATTGATATGAACAGATGGTATCATACAAGACAAAATGTTGATCGAGAGATAACATAAGTGTTGTTAGTTACATCATGGAGGAAGTCTGTTTTCTTCCTCCATGGTTACATATTGTGAAGTTGCCCGGAAACCATGGACTTAAAGTAATGAAATGAAAGTGATAGTATTTGCAATAGGAATTATTTGAAAATTTAAGATGGGGGTAGGGGGGGGGGAGGAGGTATCATATAATAATTTCATTAATAATGACACATTACCTAAACCTACTCGGATTATTCACTAAAAATTAAATTATTCTTCTTATTATGGTCTAATCTGATTTGATATAACTTAAATAAACACACCTATGTTTATCAATGCTTTATTAAACGCCATCCACTCATACTTTCTGATGCATGATTATGTATACCCATGTCATTAACGAACACTGCTGATAATTGGCGTTTATAAATCATTAAAGCTGGTCCCTCATTTATTTGTCTGACGTCACAGTCTCATAGGATGGCCAGCGTTTACGTCCCTCAAGCAATTGAATGATCAGGGTTCACATAGCGTATGTGTTATACATTGCTACCTTGGTTAAGCGCCTAACAGACGACACAATATAATCAATCGCAAATTATGCATCGCGTGCATAATCATATGAACTATAGCCGTACACAGACACTGTTTAATGTACATATACCATAATAGCAATTGTAATGTTTATAATTATTACGATTCTACAGAACATTTTTGGTGAGCGGGGCTTCCATGTTGGAGAAAGGAGAACAGATATAGGCCTATTAAAAGATAAACATTTATAACACAATTTCATATAAACATATTTGGCCAAATGGCATTATATTTTGATCGCCTGATGGTATCTATGTTCTGCAGATATGATTGTGATTTTTAATGCACAATGTGATTTTTTAATGTAGGCCTACATGTAATGTAAATACAAACAATTTGAGGCAGTTTCCAGGCTCCTAGACCATCTTCATTTATTTTTTTCCCTACCAGCCAGACTTTACTGGTCCTCATACGCAAAGGTAGGCCTTCTACAAGAACCATGATTAGGATCTCATTTCCTGTACACAGACTGTCGTGACGTCATTACTGAGCCAGCATCATTTATACACAGCGGTAATCTAAATCAGTAAACCATAATTGAGATTACATGACTTCATCTATACCTCATGTGACGTTTCCGTTAATGAGACGGTTAACATATTCCGAGTAAATATACTGTAGGCATCTTTTTAAATGTTACAGCACGTGGGTTCAGAATATGGAATACGTCATCTCTAACTTCATCAATACATCAACATAGCCTAATTATTAGGGAAGTCCTGTATAGAATTCAGTAGCATACTACCATTTTTATTTGAGGACTTTCGGTTGTGAAATAAATTCGATTCGTGATCTTACATTAAATTATTCATTGCAATATGAGCGACTGCGTGACATACAGGTACAAGTATGCCTGTGGGTTTAATAAAATGAAAAACATAATTTATTATCGGTCTCTTGTGGGTATAGATTGTAGTTAGATAAAGCAACCACACGGAAAGAGAATGATCGAAATAGAAATAGCATGAAATGTTGAGTTGTTATTATTGATGGTCCATTAAAACTGATGTCATTAAGTGCCGTCCCTGTTAGGTCAACACCACCTCTGACAATTTATGCCAACATTCGGCTAATTTGGCGCGAAATCGTATATTGTACATAAAAGTCTGCATCTCTTTATGGTTAAATTATAATATTTCTCTAAATAACAATTGCCATTTTAAAAATTTATTTGCTCTATAGTTGTTTGCTTGCTCGTCCCCAAGGATAGTTGTTTGCTTGCTCGTCCCATAGGATGTTCTCACTTCCAAGAAATTGATATTTTAATTCCCTGGGGATGAAATCGACATTAGCAACGTCAGTGAACCGCTAACCGTGTTCCTGACACACCTGCTCATTTATATAGTGTGGCTTTTTGAAATACAGTTTTTGACGCACAGTTTTTGCAGGAGCAGCCCATGAGAGGATGAGGAATTACTGACACCAAAAGAGGGTCCAGATAGTTCCAAATAATTGCCAAAGTGCATTAAAATTCATGAAAGTTGTACCAATGATTTTTCAGACATAGCACTCTGAAAAATTATAATCAAGCAAAATCGTGGCAGTAAATCAACTAATTAATTCAATGATGACCTTAAAATGTTTAAATAACACAGAAGGTCAAGTGTATGGTTTACCCATACCGCGGCAAGGTATTACTCCTACCGGCAGTGAGCGTGAATATAAGATTAAGTCACCTCTCTCAAGACTCAGACCTCCGTATGTGAGATTGCCGTATACGTACCCAGTATAAAGCTTAAGGTAAAATGTCGCCCAGGGTGCCTTAAGATGGTAAGATTAAACGATCACATGAAATAGAACCTTGCCACAATTCCAAAGCCTGGTAAATTAAATGTCAGGAAGGATTTCTAATTGTGTTGACTAAATTTTTACTAAACATCATTGTTTTTGTGCAGTTTGATAAGATGTATATATTGTACTTTGTAACGAAATTCAGTTTAATGAATTTTATAGGTTTAAACATCTTTGAAATAAATATTTGGCTGAAATATAATTCCTTTCCTTTCCTGAATATACCCTAACCCTTTATCCAGTTTGAACAAACAATTCATAATAGGCCTATAATTTTATTGTTATTTGAACTTCCAAAAATAATTGCTTTAAATTCAAACTGTGTGATATAGAAACATCATATAGACATTTCCAGTTATACTGTCTGTGAGCTCTATCATTGTAATTTCGTGTACGACATCTTTCATTTTATATTTACGCAATGCCTTTTATTAAATTTACATGTCCGTGCCTGACAACTGGAGTGACTGGAAACTATGTTAATTCATTTTATTTTAGCATAATCACTCTCCTTGCAAAACATTCCGACATCTTAACACGTTGGTGTAATATTTAAGTGCGTAGCTATGCATAAATGATTAAATATTTCACCTGCATGTTTTTTCCATCATGCAATGTAGAAAGCGGTCGATATTTTTAACAAGACAATGTTGTCTACTAATGATTGTTATATTTGCAGTAGTGATAATTGAAATAAAATATACTTTTAAATGAAAGTTTTTAGTTTTTAAATATCATCTGATAAACTTATAACATAGTTTAGTTCAGTGTGACTTAATAATGGTGATGTACCAGATGGCCACTAATGGATAGATTAATTCGCTTATTCATTTCAACATGACACGATTACCGCGATGCATATATAATCCACTATCAAAACAGAATTAGTCTTGTTTAAATATAAGTGGAAATTGAAAGTAACTTGCAGAGATGCACGTACTGAATTGGAATGACTGACATATTTACAAGAATACTAATATGAATATTCATTACATGAACAAAACAGACTTAAGAGGGAAAGGATATCATTAATAATTACGCCAATGATTTGATAGATTTAAATATATTAATCTGATAAATAAATTAAATAATTTCAGGTATTTGCATGTCATGAGGTGCCATTGTTCGTTCCACGTGGTTATTGGAACTAAATTTCCCATACACAAAGTATGGTGGCTAAGAGAGGCCGCACAAATCAGGCAAACGTACATTATACCACTATGTGAAAAAGTCGTTGGAAAAAGTCTGAGGCAACGTGCGCGGAGACCAAATCGAAACCCGAGACTTTTTTTGGGGGGGCCTTAAGTGACTTTGTTAATTATTGCAAACAGTGGGTTCAATCATTAAGCAAACCTCCGCACTGACTGGGGGAAAAAAGAATATAAGTTGCTTGGATAACACTTGAGGGGTCGAGAACAACAATTTAAGAAAACCAGAGGTATTTGTAATCTGATATGGAGTAGCATAACCACGGAAAAGTAATTAACCCGTGGGAAAGTAATTAACCTGCGGATGATGAATGACAGAAATAAATTCCTCCGTTACAGAGAGGAGGAGGGATGCAGGGCGTATAACTCATGGTAATACTACAACTATAACAAGAGGGCTAATGCAAATGATTTCATAATAAATGAGACTATAAATGAGGTGACTCACTATGCATCTACAAGACAAATGGTAATTTATTCACGCGATAATTTACTCAATACGCCTGATACTTATAAATCTGTAGAAACAGCTGGAAATCAGTTCATTCCCATTGGTTTCTCTTACCGGTCGTAGGAAGCTTACCATATCATGAGTACTAAGATATCATTTGTCTAATGATATCGACAAAATAATTATTTAATGATATATGTACCAATATATTGAATTGCCACGTGATACAGCAGACAACACTATAATTATGATCAACTCATTTTTAGTTAAATGATACAGAGGAAACCAATTGCCACAATAAAGGCCAACTGAAAAATGCTATAGGCGTACATGTATAATGAAACCAACCCCCCCCCCCAAAAAAAACAACTCTCATAATTATAACTATGATCAACTATACTGAGGCAAGTATACATCTACTGCAATACTAACCTGATAAACAGAATGGTTCTACCACTGACGAACACCACGATAATATGTATAAACAGGACCCAGATAGATTGGACGGATAAGATGATGTAAAATGACGATGATGATAATGACGGCAGTACTTATTGTAATAGCGAGCACTGCTACTAGTAAGACATCAGCGTAGGTTTATCCGTTGACGCTCACAGCTTATGTGTGAGCTGTGTGGTTGATGCTACTCAATATATAGGCAACCAATCCTATTCAATATGAACCTCGTCATGTCACTAAAGGTTCCGACTGTGGGTTGAGTAAACAATACTAGAGCACAGCCATCGAGTCTTTTTGTAGGTGATAGGCGGCCTACGACTACAACGTTTGGTGGATTCTGCGTTGGCGAAATATGACGAATCTGTCACCATTAAGGAACCCTGATCATTCAAACAACATTTCAGTCTTTTCAAATTTTGTTTTTGATAATTTTATATATTTTTTCAACTGTTTAAACGCATGAGTTTTGCCCAATTGATATAGGGAGAAGGGCCGTAGCGAGCAGGGGGATGGGTGTGGGGGTTCCCCCTAAAAAAAAATGTTTTCCCCCCTCTGAAAATCCTGGCTACGCCACGGATGTCAGTCAGCAAATTGGCTTCCACACCCCAAAAGAAAATGCCTTCGCCACGCCCCTGATAGGGAGACAGGAGTATGTATTATTGAGAACTAAGTGACGTAGTCAAAAAAAAGTTTAAGTCGGGACCAACGATTTCCTTTCACTGACAAATCCAAAATTGACCGACACTCGTTGTATAATAGACAGCTGTAAGTCACGCCCCTATAACCTTATTTAAAACAACTACTTAAAGGGGGACTGACATTCTTTACTTAAGGCGTTTTGTAATAAAATATTGTTTTTGAGACCCACCTGTGTCTATTTAATCATTGATTTCCGAGTACAAGTATTTTAAAACAATGTTTGAAGTGTTTGGGGGAGGCAACCCCGCCCCATGGTGGAAGCTTCATTTGCATAAGATATGTGACGTTAGGTCGGGAAGATCCGATGTGTACATGATGTACATGTACATACGTTTCACACAGGTAGCGTCGATTTCATTTCTTCCGTGATTTTTGTTTCCGGAACTAATAAAATGCCGGGAAGATGTGTTTCTGCACGATGCAGCAACACCACCAAAGACGGTGTTAGCCTTCATCTGTTCCCAAGTGACCCAAAATATCGCCGTATTTGGACGAGCAAAGTTCGACTGACGAGAGTAAAGTGGTCAGGTCCATCGGCTCACACAGTTTTGTGCAGCGATCATTTTGACCCGAGTTTTGAGCTGAATTTTCTCTTCCCGACATGACGTCACGAACAGCTCCTCCGTGCAGGGCGGGAACAACTAGTAAAAATGGGGGGCATTTTTACAATGGTAAAATAACACTCTCAAAAACAATAAAAACACAAAACAAAAATGTTATTGATCTTTTACTGATATAAAAGAATAAAACGATCACATATTTAACTGTTTGATTTAAATCCACGACAGTCCCCCTTTAAGCAACCTTAGACAAATCACAATGGATATGCCTATTATGTTGTTTTATATGTTGTAGGATTTCTTTGTCATTTAACTTACTTTTCGACAATGGCCTCTGTATAATATAATTACGTAAAGCCCAACATTTTACATAAGTAAACAAGTAAAGAAACAAGTAAAGAAACAATATAGAAAATGTTAGAAAGATTTGCATTTTGTAAGATTTTAAACGATTGGTTTATTTAGCCAACTTATCTAACCAATAGATTTGTTGAAATGGATTATTATTTAATTTAAACAAACGAATGGATTTTGCTGATGTTAAACATCAATATATACAGATTAAACATAAATACTTTTGATATTATCCCTAAATGCATCAATACGGCCAGGAAGAATATCATAAAATAATGAACACTTGTCTTTTTATATAAAAGTATACAGTAAACATGTGACTATGGGTATACCTAAAGATATGAATCATGTCGAAGACAGCGGTCTACTACGGAAGCTTAAATGACCATCCTGTTACCGGGTTACTTAGATAATTTATCGTGGGAAAATGCACAACATGTTACGGATTTCAAAGAGATTTTTCTCAGAAACACAGAATTCCATGATAATGTATCTGTGAAACAAGGAATTCCATGATAATGTATCTGTGAATCATGGAATTCCGTGTTTCACAGATACATCATCATGGAATTCCGTGTTTCACAGATACATCATCATGGAATTCCGTGTTTCACAGATACATCATCATGGAATTCCGTGTTTCTGAGAAAAATATCTTTGAAATCCATAAGAGCTGGTGCATTTTTCCACGTTTCCACGATAAATTATCTAAGTAACCCAGTAACAGGATGGTCATTTAAGCTTCCGTACTACAACGGTAGTTAAGCTCAATATATTCTCTTAATTTCTATAGCCCGCTTCGAGTGGTGACGTCATCGACTGTGCTGCATTCTGACAATCAACCCTTATAAAAAGTAGTTTCGATTTGTTGGCCGCGGTAAAAATGAATGTGCTACAAGTCCACGGGATACAAGTCCATGGGACAGATCTCGTACATGTATAGTGCCAATTTGATCGGTATCTGGGGGCGACTTGTAGGTTGGCAAAAAATACTTCCCGTGAAATCTAATATATTTTTGTCTTGTTTGTCACTGTGGAATCATTATACTATTTGTATGTTTTTGACTTGATACAAAGAATGATCTTTTGTTATTTATACGTAGGCATGAGGTGTTATGTCCTCAGAAACAAAAGACGATTTGATCAAATTTCTTCACGGAAGATGAATTGTCAAATTCGGGTCTTACTGTACCCGGTCTTCTTAGATTAACCCATTCATGCAAGTGAAAAGGCGTCCATATTTGTGGATGTTGTTCAATTCCCGTATAAAGGTTTTATTTATGAATAGGCCTAAACATATTGTGTCACGTATTGAAAAACAAGAAAATCATATGCAAATGAGATTTAAGTCACTCAATTAAGGTAAATAACTTAATAATTGTCTTTATTCAATTTTGTGCATTGTTCTAACTGTAAAAAGGTTTTTTCACTGAATCTCGTAGTTAATTTTCAATGTTCAATTTGTTTTGTTGTGGTTTCACAATTGACAACTGCGACACTGAAATATGATATGACGTCATTGCGGAAGTGACAAAGTGTACAACAGTTTGGTTTACTTTTATGTGTTTCATAAAAAGTTGCCGGCACAATCATGATTTGAAAAACCTTCATTTCTTGACTATAGAAAAATGTTATACAGGTATGTTTCCAAAAATAATTATGTTTGGTAACCGTCGTTCATTGGTGTAAAATCTTGTGTTTACATGAAACGAAAGTGTACTGAAATGAAACATGTAACTAAACACTGTCATACAAGGGTTTGACAAATTAAAAGTAGCTAGCTATTTACAGCCGATAGAGACACCGATAGAGTGTCATCTTAGACACTGTCATCTTAGAAGCACATCCCCCAACATAATGATACACTGGAGTAGGCATCCCACGTGTATGACGTACTTTGTTCTAGGAAATTAATCTTGTGAAACAATGATTTTTTCATATATAAATAAAACGACGACAATTTGAAATTGTATACAATTCTTAAACAAGCTTGGTGACAACTTGCTAAAAGATGAATCAGAGAAAAGTGATTACGAATCCGCTACCATAACCCATCTGTAACCCATGCTTAACCCATCCATAACCAGTCTGCTATCATAACCCATCCATAACGCATGCTCAACCCATCCATAACGCATGCTCAACCCATCCATAACCAGTCTGCTATCATAATCCATCCATAACGCATGCTCAACCCATCCATAACGCATGCTCAACCCATCCATAACCCATGCTCAACCCATCCATAACGCATGCTCAACCCATCCATAACCCATGCTCAACCCATCCATAACCCATGCTCAACCCATCCATAACCCATGCTCAACCCATCCATAACGCATGCTCAACCCATCCATAACCAATCAGCTACCATAACCCACCCATAACCCATGCTAAACTGAAATGTAACGGTACAATAATGTTTAGATTAGATTAGATTAGATTAGATAAAACTTTATTGTCCCTCACGGGGAAATTAAAATGGCCTTTACAATACAATACAATACAATACAATACAATACAATACAATACAATACAATACAATACAATACAATACAATAATACAATACAATACAATACAATGTAATACAATACAATACAATACAATACAATACAATATAATACAATACAATACAATAAATACAATACAATACAATACAATACAATACAATACAATACAATACAATACAATACAATACAATACAATACAATACAAACGATAAATAGATACAAAAAAGACTAGACATAAATAAGAAGCTGGTAAAAATAAACAAAAACTTACTTATTAAATACACAAACATTTAGAACAATTCTTTACTATAACACTGTGACTGTACAAAGCTTTTCAGCCAAATCACTCATTACAGTGACGTGTATATGGCGTATACGACTATTTAGATATCTGGTTCTGCTTGAAACTGGGCAGATGATGCCTTAGTTAGAGTTAAAGATAATTATCATCAAAATACACAAGACTTTCCGGTTAAATATAAAAGGAGAATCCCAGTTAAATGCATTGCCATTTAAAAAATATATATTAAGCTTCCATTAATGGAGAACAAAAACTACTATATGGGTATACACTTTAAGTGTAAATATTGGACTTTGGAGTTGCTAAACTTTTACCTGATCTATGAGGCCCATCACAAACGTGTACGCATCCACCCCCGCACACGTACAATAATGTGGTGACCGTATAGAACATGTTTATTGTAACACCATAATTTGATGGTGACCTTTTGGCAACAAATGTGTGGAAAATTTTAAAGGTTTTGTTATACTCTCCAAATTCAAATCAAAGTTGCCAAAGTCTTTGTGGTAATTTTCCCTTCACACTTTCCCCTTCTGAGAAGTTGATCATATAAGACGATGTATATCGCAGCATTTTATTTGTCATTTATAAAGCTATACTGGAGATAAACATATTTGAATGCTTAATTCCTTGATTGTATTAATGGGCATTCAACCTAAAACACCTGGGTAGATGATGTGGTTATCAAGTCAATGTCTCTTCTCAGAAACTCCAACGCAATGTCTTACTAACAAAACCTTTACAGTTCAAATGAAACGAATGAGTTGATGATAACAAGATTGTCATGAATGATCTAGAAAGCACCTGGGTATTATAGATGCACTATAGATAGGCATATCGGTTACATCTGATTGAAGATGGCTGAAGGACATAAACCCCTTGTGACCCATCTCTTTGGTGTGATAAAACAATGATTGCAATGATGTGAATCGAACGATGCAATGGTTTGAGTAGGTTATACAGTCAGGGACAACTAAGATGGCCAAGGGGTGGTCAGACGACGTTATTTCTGCATGCTGCACTTGAAGTGTGCCAATTGACGAACCGACGGTCATGGTTGCATGCAGTCAATATCAAGGAATTGTGACCATAACGTTTTATAAGATTGCTGTTTCTTTCTTATTCACAAAAGGTCCCGATTCTAAAGATCTTGGTAGTGCCGTTTTGTAATTTCTTATACAAAATACTGATCAAAATACGAAACGCAAGAAACCCTTAAAACTCTTTAGTACTTCTGATTGGAAAACACAGTCAATATACAAAGCATCTAATGAGGTCTGCGCAGAAACCGATGTAAAGAACAGTTACTAATGAAGCATCATGGCGTCACGAAACATGAAGACATACAAAGTATCGGATGAAATAATCAAATAATACCAGTACTAAGTCACAGCTTCAACTTGACTGGGCAAATTTATAGCTGTCGTGACGAATATGTACATACACAGCTGGACAAAAATGTGTTAAATTCAGTTGAATTATTAAGATGATGCCTAATCACTGCATTTCAATAACGTACCGTCATTCGATGTCCAATAAAACTCGACAAAAAATTGTGAAATTCCCCTTTGAAATAAAACAAAGGATAAATCTGAAGAAACACGTTTGAGTTTAGAAAGACTATAAATTCTTGTACTTCACTGATATCAAAGATTTATAATTATTAACAATACACTTGTGCATTGATATGACGTGACGATATTGATTGTAGTTGCTTCAAACTCGTATCCAGGGGCGCCTTGTTATAGGTTTTATCTCAAAGGCTTTAGAGCCCACGCAAAAACATTCCAAACCCTTGGAACGAAATTGATTGGTCGTGGAGGAGTTGTTGGGACAAACTGAAAACAACTTGTCTTTTTGTCTATGAAAAAATAAAGGCAATAAGAACTGATGTCAAATCCATTTTTGATATAGGCCTTATGTATTGACTGTTGAAACGCGGACAAATAAATGGCCTACCGTATACCACCAACAATGCATACGTCTTTTATTACTGTGTTTTAAAGAAATGGGCTACAGGTAAACGTGATTGGTTGTGTGCTGTGGTTATCAGCAATTTCCTGTATACATAAATATTAATAAATCAAGTGTCTGAAGCGAAAAGGAACGAAGCTGTCATTATAAGTGTTATCCACGGATCAACTTGAGATAAGAAATCGAAATCTAGTTCAATGAAATTCAGGTATATGCAAAGGTTATGCACAATACCGGGATGTAGAGGCCATTTGATATTGTTTGCAAGTTGCTACATTTCTCCCGCGGGAATAAAAAAGACTCAAGTGTTCCGTCAAATACTTTAAAAAGAAGTTATTTATGAGTTCACACGATATGAGCATCGGACAGCTGTACATTGATAATCAATAAGAACAAACGTCACTAGAACAAACAAAATATCCACCAATGAACGCCACATACACAATATAGCACAGATACAACTGTTTAAATACACTCTACCATAATCATATACTTTAAACTATACTTTATTTAATAAGTTTTGTTTCGAATATGTATCTCATAGACCAAGAATAGCTTAATCACCTAATTCTAAACATTTGTATATTATATAGTATTTTGGATGTCCCCTCCACCGATGGTATTGATGGATATAACCAGTATGATTACAATGTCATGAATTTACACGCTTATGCTGCAAATCACTAATTATGTCTAATTCAGATGAACCAAAATGGACCAAAATGGACCAAAATGGACCATTCATAACTGCACACATCTATTTGCATGTTACTCAGAAGTAACGCCAAAGAAATACTTTGTTTAATTTCACAAAGCCCAAATAAGGCACCATATAGGCCTAACGGTTAAAAGAAAAGTCTTTTTAAATCAGTATATTCAGCAAGTTGTTCCGAATTTGACACTGTGACGTCGTCATCGTCTTTATAGTATAGACGCGTGTGTAGTTTCTTATTACAGAGCGCTGTCTGTCTTTATAAAAAAAAATAGACTGACGTCAACAGCAGCCATAAAGTCCTCGATCAATATAGTCTATATATTATTTCCATACGTATAAATGAAAATCTTTGATATTATAACTTTTCAAATACAATCCTGAATTATTTCCGATCTTTGGAGCACATGTGTTATTTCCTGTGAAATGAGGGATGTTGCATCTTGGTTTATTCAATAAAGATAATTATCAAGGGTGGAGCCACTGAGGGTGGGAGTTATTTAAGATGAATGTACAGGAAGGTACCTCACGCTAGACACAACTGTATGTAAAGTATTAACCCCTCATTAATTTGATATTCCTATAGCTTCAACTTAGTGGACCTTAATGAAGTATAACTAAACCTATATTTACATACTGTGAAGTACAAGTAGGGGCGGACGATAATATCGTAACGATACGATATTCCCAAAATTATCGGTTTTGAAGATATCGAAATATTGACGATATTCCAAAAATATCGCCGATATCAAATTTATATCGCTCTTTTTAGTTAAAATATCGCCAGAGTGATAAATTGTCTCAAAATTTCATATTATTGTACGGTAATATCAATGAAGTTACGTTAAGGTGAAGAACTAAAATACAGTTCGAAAACACGACGCGGCACTGCAGCTCACGTTCCCACTACTTTCGTATGTGGTCTTTTTTACGTGTGTTGTGCTTCCTGGTGGTTGCCGCGTGGGCCATAACTAAAGGCTAGTCCCAGGATCACGTGATACACCCCTGGAATAACCGCACTGGTGTACATTGTAAGGTTGTTCACATTCAGCAGATGTCGGATACCAGGATAAAAGCGTGGATGATGACAGCTGAACTGTGACGGTGCATTTATAAAAGCACGGGTTTGTTTATGGACGTCACTGTGAGTTCTTTTTATGAAATGTTTGTCGCACCAAGCGGCAAAAATCTAAAAACTCAGCTTGTTTTGGCCCCCTGTTCCCCCCCCCCCCCCACTGAAAAAGTCCTGGCTACGCCGCTGAGCGACTGTTTGGAGTAACTGTTTATTACCTATGCAACTTTCGGTGTCAAATGTGGAATGTACGATACATTCACTTTCAGTATTTATTTCGGTGTCAAATGTGGAATGTACGATACATTCACTTTTTCACGTATTTAAAAAAAACACGCTTATTGAGACGATAATATCGTATATCGCCGATATCAAAAATTCAATATCGCCACCCCTGTGAAGCCAGATTATTAATCGAGCACAAGTAACTTGAATCGCTTTTCCCTGAACAGACAAATATAGTTCTTTATACCTCTGACTTCTATATTTATAACCAAACAAAATCTCTAAAGTTACATTCAGAAAAGAACTGGAAAAAGAATACCACAGTGTATTCTTGAGTGTATCCATACATGTTTACATCAGGCTGATGAATAGATATTAAAGACGTATACACAATCTAATGTTATTTCAAATTTCTTAATTTAAATCTTACCATCAGTGGTAAATTTATCAACACTTACCCCGCACGTCACTAACGCCAATTACTTGCCGCGATTTATTCTTGCACTGCATCTCACTAAGATGTTAGACAAGTTTTCTGGGGTTTTATTATCTTTGTCATTTGTTGGAATATGATTTGTTGGAATAAATTTTGTGCAGCTTTAAAATAATGTTATTCTTAAATGATCATGTATGTAAATATTTTCTCCGAGATATAAATATAAAAAGTATGCATTAAGACACTGAAAAGTGAAAGATGCTGAAAATAACGTCTTGAGGGACTGAAGAGGGCGCTATTACACTTCAAGGCATCAACAGCCCAACAATCGGGGGACGTTCTGTACACAATTAAGGATAAGCAAGGAATAAACCTGCATTTTAGCCAGGTTAGAGGCATTTACGCGAGAAGTGACCGTCACATTGGTAGGAATAGAAAGTCACAATTACTTAATAACAAGCCAGCGATCGTGCAATATCGCCAGTTTGTTAAGTAAGACCAATAGAGGGCGCTGGACTGTCTACCATTGTTTCCTCGGCTGATCCATTCAGAATATTATTATTTGTACAACAGTAGTCAGGCACGTGCATACATAGGTCCCAAAGGGTGCTTGAGCCCCTGCCCTTTTTGCCTAGTATAAAAAGTACCCTTTTTAGCCCAAGGTTTTTTTTTTTTTTTTTTTTTTTTAATGAATTATTAAGTTCCTGTTGCGCATAGACTGCCCTGCCTAGTTGAAAGATGTCAGGATAGAATAAAATTAGAATAAATATTAGGTCAGCAGAGATGCCCCTTACTATTCCTGTGCACGGGCCTGCATGTGCCCCTCCGCGAAACTAGATTTCACGCATAGCCGCGCGCGCCTATACGTCTTTGATAGGCAGGCACACGCTGTCACTGAAACACGAAATTGACATCCCGCTCCCACTCGAGACCTATGTTAAAAACCATATTATGCGTTTTTATTAATAAATAAACGCCCAAATTTTTTTTAGCGAGCGCGCTACGCGCGCTCGCATGGAATTACACTGCCCTTTTCAGACTCTGAGCCCCTGCCCCTCTACAACCCTGTGCACGTCCCTGGCAGTAGTAATACTAGGGGGGGGTATTAACCCAACAAATTTTAGATGCCCCCCTCAAAATATGTACCAACCTATAAGAAACAAGGAAAAAATATTCAAAAAATCATTTGAGAGCGTTAACCCCCCTGTACATGTCCCCTGAAGATTTGTTTTTGTGAAACGGCGTGGCATCCTGACTTCTTGTGCAGATTACATATATACCGTCATTGGGGCACCCGTCTATTTTGTTTGAAACACAGTGATAGGGAATAAATGAAGAGAACATCACTTCAGCAATTAATTTAAAGTACTTTCTCATGTTTACCTGTTGAAATTTTAGCATACTATTCCATGACAACCTTTCAATTGCCTTATGAAACAAAAAATCTGATTAAAAAGTAACATTTATATGAATAAAACACAGTGTTCCCGTGGGTTTATATGGATTGCAACTGAAGATTTTATTTCATTATTGTATCAAACTTATTTTATCCTGGAATAACATAAAATTTGCTTTTAACATTCTTCTAGAAAAGAATTAATTAATAAAATAGTATGAATGTAAAAAAGTAGTTATTGGCCTCAGTTATGTTTTGAACCTAGCAAGTTCTTTCTCAGAGAAAGAACCAGCTAGGTTTGAGATGTAAGGCCAGTAACTATTATTTTGCATTTATATACTACAGGTCCTTTAGGTTGGTAAGCAGTTTGCAACAGCCAATTCTGTATTTATAAAATAGTACATCTAATTATACATCTAACATTAACAACATATTTCATGGCTTAGCAGGGATTTTGGATTGTATAATGCCAAAATGTATTTCTGTAAATGATACAGTAGATCTAATGCTCTTGAACAAGTTCTGCTAGTATGTAGATGTGAAGCATCATCTTTAGATATAGTAAGATTTGTGATGACATATTGAAATAATCTCTTTTGAGTAGTAAGGATTCTGAGAAGAACCTTTGGTTAACTCAACATTTCAATCTGTATACTTTGATCATCTTCAAGGAGAATGTGGAATGCTGGTGCAGGAGGGGCTTAAGTAGCTCGGTGGAGGAGTCCTGATCACTAGATGTAGCTGTAGCTATTACCTTAAAAAAAAAAAAAAATCATTTATAATTAATTATTTGTAAAATAACAAGTCAAATGTATTATTACACAATTTATTTATAGAAAGTGAAAGATAATATTGTAAAAAAATGTTTTTAAATGTGCTTAAATATCAGCCACACACCATCCCTTAAAAACATTCAAATAATAAATCCCATATCCCACTATTTTATTTTAAGCTAGGTTTCAACTTCAAAGGTTCAGGGGTTACACAGTTGTAAACCTTAAATTTATTTGGGAACTACCAACTTTGTATTCTCTTTCACTTACTATTACTATTATATCATCGTGATTGTACAAACCATACTATTTCTATGACAGTAACCAGTGGGTTAATATTTCATGTTTAAGATGATAACAAGTCCCAGGCATGTCAAATACAATGTTCCCAAGTTAACTCCCATGGAAATTTCTTGCAGTAATACTTGTGGGTGCATGGTGAATAATAATTAATATATTATTATTAAAAAACAAACTTACCCAACTGAGGTCACAGATAATAACTTCACTGCCCAACTTTGCCAGCAAACAATCCTTTTAGATGATATGATGTATATACATTTACTAACCTAAATATATTACTGACTACTGTCTTAATTGAGTTAAAACCCATCAACCATGTCAACAAACAACGAACAGCTGATTAGTAACCATTCTAGATTATATGTGTGGTACATAATCTCATACACAGTCTGGTAACCACCCTTATGTATGTCTCTACAGTGCATATGAAGTCAGGGAACCTTTACGTTAAACTGACAACAGAGGGCGCCCTTGAAGCAAAACTTTCAGGGGGCATGTACAGGGGGGTTAGAAATATCAAATTTTTATTTTAATGATTTATTCTTGCTTCTAATAGGCCTGTACATGTTTTGAGGGGGGCAGAATATAAAAAAGTCAAAAAAAGTGAAATAATACCCCCCCTACAGCGACATCAATTTCTTGTGACGGTTCAAGGAAAACGGACAGGCAGTGCCCTTATTAAAAAATTGGGGCCGACATTTAAAAAAAAACTAATTGATGTTCAAATGTGTCGAACGATTCAACAGGTCTATACCTGCACTTTTTCAAGAAGACACATATGTGAGGAGGGAAACCCACAATTAAACTGCAAGGAATCTTCATTTAAATAGGTTAATCACAACCTACTTGGGAAAGCTTATTGTCGTCTGCTTCCACTGTAAAGTATTATGTGCACACAGACGTACAGGTGTACTGATGTAATCAATCTCCCTACTCCCTACAAAGGGCATGGACATTTTGCCCGATTTTAGCCACCATACTTTGCGTATGGCAAATTTGTTCCCCACGTATACATGTATCACGTATTTCCATGTTGGCAAACAAAATAAATAAATAAATAAATAAATAATTACCCCCCAAACATCGCGTCACCGCACCAATTTTGAAGCCAACCTATGACCAGAAACTGGAGAAATTTTTTGTTGGCTTAATGGAGACTGAATAATAATATTAATATGACAATGTTTCAATTTGTTTTTAATTTGATTCATTGAGTTTCACTTTTTTACAAAGGTTTGATTTCAATGTAATCGGCAAGTCTAGATTGGTGACGTAATAAAATGTCGTCGTTGCAGTATAAATAAATGAACCTAACCTGGGTAACTAAGAGTTCAGGTACACGACCGTCACGTTAGCAATTGAACTGAGCTTGCATGGGATTTTCCACTTGATAGAATGAAAACAAATTGTTCACGTTAGCCTACCTGATTATTACACGCCTTGGCTAGTGAAATAAACATCCTAGCTGCAAACAGCTTACTCCAAGCCACGCGTAAGCGCATAAATCTATCCATGATCTCTGGTGATGACATCTTGCTGCCGGAAATCTGCTCTATTTCGTTATTCATAATCCCAACAAATGTGCCCACGTGCGCTGCAGGGAAATCAAATGTTCAATATGGCGCCACTAGTTGGTTGGATGTTCCATTTCCACAGGGCAAATTTTACGAAATAATTACTTTATAGATTCCTATTTATATTCATGATTTTATTACAATTAATCATTTGTTCATGAGTTTTTAATATCTGGTATTTGTATTATTATTATTATTATTATTATTATTATCATTCAGGAATGATTTATGAGCCTGATGAGCAGAGGTAATAATATAATGCGCCTTGAGCACCAGTATGGTGGATACGTGCGCTATATAAGTCCACATTATTATTATTATTATTATTATTATTATTATTATTATTATTATTATTATTATTATTATTATTATTATTATTATTATTATTAGGCCCTATTATTTAAATACGAAAAACAAGAAAAAATACATCAGCTCCCCACATATAGGTCGGTTTTTGTTTAAGTTGAAATGCAAAGCTGTTAATATGAAGAGGTCCTGTGGCCTAATGGATAAGGCGTCAGCCTCCGGAGCTGAAGATTGTGGGTTCAAGTCCCACCAGGATCGCTCACTGCTTGCAGTTTTTTAGAATACGACTTTTTAAGGCGTCTTATTGTCAAAACACGTACAAATTTGAAGAATTTTCGAGAATTATTTTATACCTGAGGATCGTAATTGGGGTGGATTATCTTTTTAATAATTGCCTGAAATAAATTAAACGAATGAATAATACTCACAGCCAATTGCCGATCAGACCATAGAGAAAGGACCTAGGTGATATTATGCAATTAGGTCGTACTACATAATAGCATCATAACATGTCTGCATAGCAAACCAAGGTCGCCTGCACTGTTACTGTATCAACCCCTCCCCCGTGCTTCAGCACTTACCAACGAATATAGCTAGGCAAACACATTTAATTAATCTATTAAATTTGGGAACGTAGTCTAGGAAAAAAGACGTCCTTTTTAAAATCATGGTTTTTTTAAAGGCTATACTATGAATTACCAAGAATGAATTGTGTGTACTTTATAGCTTTAATATCAGTCAAAACCCATGAGTCATTATTTGTGCATTAGAGGGAGTTTCTGGTGAAGTGGTGCTCAACAGAATACTAAATTGACAACCAGTCAATTAAAACAAAATTATAATAACTTATTAAAAATTAAAAAAAACATACAAAACTGTCTATTTGGACAATTTAATAAGACTCAAATAATTTTTTTTAAATTAGAGAACAACATAAATTAATAGATCTTCCATGAATGGGTATTCAACATTTATAGTTATATCCTAAACAAGTTAGTTTGTGATATGTTAATTACTAATGTATTCTAACCACATGACAGAATTATCAGCCGGTTATTGGTTAACTGTAAATATTTAGCCTAGGGATGTTTGACTCATGCTCCGTCAGACAAAATGGCCAGTGCTCGAAATGTACACTTAGGTTAAATCGATCAATACCGGTACTTTTACAGTCGATTTCTCTTTTAAAAGTAAACACTTAGTATAAATATCCATTTTTGCTGATCGAGTAGTGTCTTGCTTTAGTTCCAGTTATTCGTGGGCATTATTATTCATGTAACATTTATCATTTTCGGTTCATAGCATAGTATAGTACAGGGGCTTTGAACACGAATGACCCCGATAACTATTTCATATGTGATCTAAGTACATGAACACATGAGGCATTTGTCAGTCTTAAAATTGCAAACAACTGCATCATCCATGGATGTCAACGGAAACAGTCGTTTGGTTTTTCATATTTGCTTCTTAATGTTATATTAATTACAACACATACCGATTTCGCCAATCATAACATTTATTGTCTTCATCATTTCTTTATAATGAAAACAATTAATTTAGCGAGTCAGCATTTTTCGGAAATTATAATTGACGCCGTCCTATAAGTGAATGTTATGTATACTGTAATGATTTTATGTTCGTAATACGCCATTCACAGTCAGAGTAACTTCGCCATAGGGTACCATGTGCAGCTGCCGTATGGTATCTTTGTCCAGTTTCATATTTAATTTAATTTGGTTTTCAGCAGTCCCAATATTGAAACTTGACATAACTTAAGAAAAACAATTACAAAAGCTGGTCAACAGAAATAATTCCTGAAAGGACTACCGGTAGTTACTTAAAAATGGTGTTTATCATTAATCGCAAAGGAACATTCAAGTAAAACAATTATGAAAAGTATGAGCGAATTGGTTTGCTGTAGCATGACAGCAAACATACCGGTACATTCTGTAAAATGAGTCAATATAGTTGAGTTCTGAGATGTTGTCATTATGAGACACTTTATTATGGTTTGCAATCAAACCAATGGAAATAAATGACGTCACTCCCAAATGTTATTTATTTTCTCCGATTAATTACTTCGGGTTCCTTCGGCTACTTGGGTTGATTACTATTTAAGTAACAAAAAAACACCATTAATGGATGATTAAAAAGAACTGTGCATTAATCTGTGGTTCTTCTGCAAACGTGAATAACGTATCATTGTATCAACATAACCATCAATATCACAGGCCTACACACGTCAGCATGAACCGGGTTGCAATGATTTATTTGGAGCATTTAAGATGATTGCAAAAATCATAACATTTTGTATTATTAATTTTGTATTCTGCTGTCTTTTATTTTATCTCAATATATTATGTAATTTAATTTTATTTGCTAAAAAGGCTTATTAACCTATGACCGTCAACTTCTAAAACAAAAAACAAAGAAATGTTACCCTTCATGATTAACACAAAATTAATAAGTAGATGAAACACCGACCTTACAATTGATATGAGATTGCTGTATACATGAATACATCCGTACGTACGATAGAACCACTTCAAGTTGCCCCGATACAAGAATTGATGTCATACTGAAGCCAAGGCCATGGTGAAGATTAATGTACAGGGGAGGATGGTCACACGTGTACATGAAGTAAGCTGCGAGCTACGTGTATGAGATAAGGATGATCAGTATTGATGCTCATTGATTTAAGCTTCTTCATTTGAAGACTCATTACCGAAAGGCTGCCTATGCTATATAGACAGATAGATGCACATTGCTAATACAACATTGAATGGAAGTATGGAAGGACCCCTGATTCATTCCTTAGTTCCTCAGATTTTCTGCATGTTTGTAAAATATAATTTATTTGTTTATATAAGCCCTACGCCTCTTGTGACATGTATAACTCGTGTTGGTGTGGATGTTAATAGGTCTGAATAAAGTCATTTCATGCAGTGACGCATTCAATGAAATAATTACTACAATGCAATATACGTTCATATTTGCATATAGATATTGATGAAATTATGGATAGGTTTGACCAAGTTAATCTTGGCACTTCTTATAGAATCTTGGACTCACAAAATCTTTTCATGGCGTTGCTATGAATTCAGTGACAAAATAATAATCGAAGCATTGACATTGTTTTGCCACAATTAAAAGGACAACTGTAGTAGTCATTGCAAATTAGATTTAAATAAACAAAACAAAATGGAGTAAAGAAAATATATTCTTAGGTTATTGAAAGTCAAGTGATCGAGCCATATCGACCAACAACACCGTAATAAATTAATATAAATAATCAAGTCTGATAAGTTTATCTTTTCCTCTGTAACTAAGTTGACCGGAAGTGAACCTACATGTTTAGTCTTTGTTCTTTGTGAAAAGTATTTATTACATTGAAATCTAAATTAAATTGAATCGTGTTCCACTGTGAAACGATTCTTTCAACCTCTTTCCCAGGTAATCAAACCTATTGGGTGATCTCCTCTTCAATGCCAAACGGCCGTTTCTAGGCAGAGTAAAGCAGAGATATAACAATTTGATATTAGAGTTCTTATTTTACATGATATTGGTTTTTTTTCTCTTCTTCTTCTTCTTCTTTTTGATTACGTTAGTATGCGACTATAGAAATATGTTTTGAAAGAACTGTGTTTTTGTGTCAACTTGGCCGGCGACTGTAGAATTTTATTACATTATGTTTTTCTTTCCACAGGTTACGCCAACTGTACATTAGGTGATGGACTAAAGACAGTTTATTAATTTTTTTTATAAAAGCAACAAGTACGATTTGACTGTTAACTTTGCCAGCTTACCTATGACAAATATTCTTTCCTCTGTTTAATGTGTACACCTATTACGTGACCCTTTACGTTGATACGTCTACATAGTTTATAGATACAGAAATACACCGGACATGGAATAGTAGTATGATAATATTATATAGGCTAATTATTACGGCACTCTACACACCTGCTCCAACTGTTGAATTTTTCCTGGAGATATTTCTGCTCATGATTAAAACATCCAACGGCTAATTAACGAAGTAATTCTTACAAATTAGAAAGCTCTCATATACAATATTGGTATAATGTATGCCTATACGGTAGATGTATGTTGCATCTATGTATAGTTCTGGTGCCGTGTTGAGCATTGTGTGATAATAATTGTTTAAACTAATTTAAATTAATCCTACTGTAATCAGCAGACATAAGCAGACATGTTGACACAGTGTCAAAATATAGTGTCAAAATATAGAACATAGCAAACAATTAGTCACAAAACTGAAGTTAGGAATTTCAAACTATTTCCCTTAGGCCCCCCCAAAAAAGTCTACGGTTTCTGGTTTATTTTTTATTTTTTTATTATTTTTTTTGATACATTGTATACGCGATTATTGGAACCAGACCAAATCCTCATACATAATGTGGCTAAGAGAGGCCTCACAAATCGGGCAAACGTATGTGAACAAGTCGTTTAAGACACAGCATGGCAGATTTCCAATCGATTCAGCAATTTTGGATGCAATTAGACATCGTTTCATAGCCAAAAAAATGAGCCCGGGCGACGCGCGCGGAAACCAGAGACCGAAGATTTTTCTTTTTTGGCCTAAACTGTCTTCGACAGTAAATGGCCGTTTGGTCTACAATGATATGCCAATCACTTAGATGGCGTTAACAGTTTACTGGTTTCATGTTGACCCATTGCAATCAACTTAATCGTCATGCATGAATGGTTACGTTTACAAATTATCGAGTCACGTTTGATTACAGACAATATTTCTTACCAATCTTTTCCCTAGCTTTGTTTACTCGTAGATACAGGTTCACAACATTTCCTTTTATCTGCTGTATCTGTATGAAGGATTTCTTTTAATTCTATGTTTGCCACTCTGTTCGTAAATTCCCCCATTTTGATGACTAAAAGGCTGAATACTTTAAATGGAAGTAAAGTTAATGTTTATACATTTACTAAAAAATAATAAATATACCAGTGACAGTTTGGGGTTATATTACTAGAACAAAAACTAGATAAAAGCACATTTTGATTGGCAACCATATAAAGACGGTAATTTATTTCTACAATTTGTTTTACTCATTGTTTTATGGTACCTCCGAAGATACCATCATCAGTATCAAACAAATAAGTTTTATATTTAATAAACTGTGATAATGATGCGTGACTACTTTTCCATATCATATGTTTACATTTTGTTTGTGAACGGTAAAGTAACGTTTCTGTTAGTAACCTTAGTTTTGGAACTCAATCTCTGCTTAGATAATGTTTCCTTTTATATATATTTCCTTTGCCAGATATCATTTCCTACCAGCAATAGCCATAATACATAATAGTGCGTAACCCATATTGTATATCGTAGATAATATTTCAATATATATATATATATATATATCTTCCCCTCAGGCTACGCAGCGAAATAACATAACTTAATTAGTTCTTCTCGTGCATGCAATTTATGGTTTGAATTCCCAAAGTCATAACCGTTTGGGTAAATATGAATTCCCAAAATCAACTGAAGTTTCTTAATATTAGGTCAGCCCTAGAGTGGAATGAACTAGGAAGCCGTGTCAGACACGTAGCATGATACGACAATTAACATACTACAACTCTCTCTGGAGTGGCACATCAGCGGTAACCGTGCAGCACAAGATTCTTATGGTAACGCTAATGTGCTTTGCTTACAAGGTTAGAGTCCACATTATCTTGAAAACAGTCAACCGTGTTGTTAAATAAGACAAGATTTTGATCTATGACAATTATTGTTAAATGTCACGGCATGGTTAATTTGTCAACAGTAAGTTACAATAAATATCAACAAGTTTTAGAGTCATTCATCAAAATCATAATTAATATCAAGTAATCTGCATCCAGTTTTTATTATTCAGTTTATAAAACAAGTAAATTGTAGATTGTTGCGAAATGTTCATCGTACCCTTTGTAAGTTATTTAATACACACTCAATGAAAATATCAGATCTCTCAACAGCCAAAATAATTTACCACTAGAGGACACTATAGTCATAATTTCTGAGAATCTGAAAAATGAGAAAAGTGTCATTTCGGGACTGCTGTAAAAACATGTCTATGACAATTTGTTTGTAAAATTTGTCATTTAAAAGTATTTGTAGGCCTATTCCCTTTTTACAAGGAAAACAAAATTGCAGAAAATCATCGATGAAACAGCATAAAATAACAACAGGCGTGATGCATCTTATGAAGAGAATCAATGGATTGATGTAATAATTAGACGGTATGTATCATAGAAGATATTAGGGTTTAATTGTAGAAATATCCAAAAAATATGTAATTTCCAAGAAATACGTAATTAATAATATTTTTTAATTAAATCATTTCAATTAAATTCAATTAAATTCAATCTTACATTTATTTCCATACAGGTTTGTCAATTTCCATAAACATCATGGCTTTATCTAAGGAACGTAATCAGATGAAAAGGATACAGAATCCAGGAAAATGAACTTTACTTGAATAAATACTTCGATAAAATAAATGCTCGTTCAGAATATTAAATGAAAGCCTCATAGCTGATACATTTATAATCATGTGGATCAGTAAATGATAATTAATTAAGTGACAACTTTTATCAAATAAAAACCTCCAATAACATATACAAAACTCCAGTTCAGAATAATTAGAGTTTTTATTTTACAATTAAAGTTATTAAATGGTAAAATAAATGTTTAAAAAGGCACATATGACACTTAAAGTGATGGTGAAATGTGAAACGAATGCTGAAGCCTGGATGAGACACATCCGGGAATTGTTCATCTTATAACTGGCTTGAGTGGTAGATAGAGTTACCGCTGAATCTTGATTAATTGTGCAAGCTACGGCATTACAACCAGTGATAAATTTGTGAGTCTAACCAGACGTGTTTCGTTGGCGCCAAGTTTCCTTAAAGGAACATTCACTGCTCTGTTAAAATACTTACAACGCAACAGCGGCGTAGCCAGGACTTTCTCAGTGGGGGGCACAGGGGGGCATTGCTTTTCAGTGGGGGGCCCAGGGGGTATGGGTTTTTTCCTTTTTCTTTTTCTTTTCTGTTTTTTGGGGCATTATGAGGATTTTTCGTGGGGGGGCACCTGGGGGGGGGCACTGGAAATTTGTGGGGGCACGTGCCCCCCAGGCCCCGTGGCTACGCCGCTGCAACGCAATAATAATAAATAGGCATAGTGACCAAACACAATTTGGAGCCAATGGTTCAGTTTTCATTTCCGTGATCAGTAAGATCACTTTTGCATCAAAGTGTTTTAAGAGATTAATTTTTACTTATGAGTACAAGAATCAGAATACACCAAATATCGACTCCGTCTCTCTGTACACAACCTGGGCTAGAGTCGCTACAGTGTTGCCGGATGATAATGTATTTTCGACACAGTAACGCGTCTTATTTCTCGAGAAGTCACTAATTCATTTCACAAAAGAAAGGTAAACAGGCAAATATTCTCAAATTATATTTATTGTTTCACATTTCGTCACTAATTTGCCATAGTGACCAATCCGACTTTTTTCAAACATAAGTTTTCCCGCCCATTCGTACATTCAGGAAGAGACCTACCATTGTATCTAATCCACATGCATGTATTCCTTATAGTTTTGGAGATAGAGCACGCATTCAAATGACGAATGCTCAGTAGAATATGCGGAGCATCACAAGCCAAGGGTCCCTATATTGAGGTGGAGGTGGAGGTGGGATTGAGGTGGGATTGTGGTGGGATTTCCCACCTTAGGTTGGGCGCGCGCGTGAGACACGTCTGGGCGCGCGCGTGTGCTCCTCCTCCTCCTCCTGCACACAAAATACTGCACACAAAATACTGCACACAACTACGCACTACTCCCTCCACACAAACTGCACACAAAATACTTACTCCCTCCACACAAACTGCACACAAGTAGTGCGCAAGCGCAGCATGCACAAAATCGTCGCCCATTGCGCACGGAGGGAGTAGTGCGCAAGCGCCGCATGCATATTGATGATTTCGGGCAAGTTTGAGACAGTCGTTTCTCACATCACCTAGTACTCTACAACGTACGAAGACAGACAAAAGAACGACTGTACATAAAGCTATTCAAGTATGATTTGTTAAATTTAATTTTAACATCAACAGCAATCTTTGACATCAATATATTTACAGATGGTTTTTATATTGGTTTTAAATTGGAAAACATTTGATAAACTGAAAACATTAATTATTATTATTATTATTATTATTATTATTATTATTATTATTATTGTTACTTTAAATTCTAACAAATTCGGGGCCTTTAGAACATTGAGTCTTTACTCATTGCGTCTTTACTCATTCAGTCTTTACTCATTGAGTCTTTACTCATTCAGTCTTTACTTATTGAATCTTTACTCATTGAGTCTTTGCTTATTGAATCTTTACTCATTGAGTCTTTACTCATTGAATCTTTACTCATTGAGTCTTTACTCATTGAGTCTTTACTCATTGAGTCTTTACTCATTGAGTCTTTACTCATTGAGTCTTTACTCATTTATTGAGTCTTTACTCATTGAATCTTTACTCATTGAGTCTTTACTCATTCAGTCTTTACTCATTGAGTCTCTTTACTCATTGAATCTTTACTCATTGAATCTTTACTCATTCAGTCTTTACTCAAAGACTCAATGAGTAAAGACTTAATGAGTAAAGATTCAATGAGTAAAGATTCAATGAGTAAAGATTCAATGAGTAAAGACTCAATGAGTAAAGATTCAATGATTAAAGACTCAATGAGTAAAGACTCAATGAGTAAAGACTCAATGAGTAAAGACTCAATGAGTAAAGACTCAATGAGTAAAGACTCAATGAGTAAAGACTCAATGAGTAAAGACTGAATGAGTAAAGACTGAATGAGTAAAGACTCAATGAGTAAAGACTGAATGAGTAAAGACTCAATGAGTAAAGACTCAATGAGTAATGACTCAATGAGTAAAGACTGAATGAGTAAAGACTGAATGAGTAAAGACTCAATGTTCTAAAGTCCCCGAATTTGTTAGAATTTAAAATAACAATAATAATAATAATAATAATAATAATAATAATAATAATAATAATAATAATAATTAATGTTTTCAGTTTATCGAATGTTTTCCAATTTAAAACCAATTTAAAAACCATCTGTAAAATATATTGATGTAAAAGATTGCTGTTGGTGTTAAAATTATATTTAACAAATCATACTTGAATAGCTTCATGTACAGTCGTTCTTTTGTCTGTCTTCGTACGTTGTTGTCCCTCCCCTTTCTACCTCCCTTAAGGAATATAAAATAATAATAAATAAATAAAAAACACTACAAAAGGTATGAGAACAAGCGTTATTCTTTTTCAAGCAAGCAAATAACTGTACTTTGCCCGAAATCATCAATATGCATGCGGCGCTTGCGCACTACTCCCTCCACCACACAAACTGCACACCTCCACCCGAAATCATCAATATGCATGCTGCGCTTGCGCAGTATTTTGTGTGCAGTTTGTGTGACAGTAATTTCATTCATTTATTTGTTAATCACATTTTATGATTTTCATAATTGACAGTATTTTATTAATTATTGCTTGGCCAGCTGTGAATGACCACTTACAATTTATACATTTCAAAACGATACATTTCAAAACGATACATTGATATTTTATAAAATTGTTTATTACAAATGGGTTAATAAACTCATCCCCTTTTTCAGATTTTAGTCAGAAAATTAAATCGATGACTTTTGCGCCTTTTTACCTTTTTCCCATCGTGCTTTGGTAAAACTTGGACAAACATGGCTGCTGACGGAGACAGCAATAGTTCGTACTTTAGGTTTTTCTAAGTAATATGGCTGTATTGGAGTTTATTTAAGGCAGTTGGATAATTGGATATCTTAAAGAGAGTAAGTAGAATAATAAGGAGTAATAATTCGTGATTTTCTTAGGAGTTTTTGTTTGTTATTGTCAGATTACAAATAGATGTGCAGCAGACGATTAACACATATTAGTTAGGTCAGTGACTGGCTCACAGTGCGTTGACCCTTTGCGCGCTATGCACAGTTAATGCATAGGTACACGTTGTATAGATGTTGATTTGTTCTGTATAAAGTTATTGATGAAGTGAAGTTGGATAGGTTTATAGATGAAAAATAATGTAGGTTACTTTGTTTTTCGTCAGAGACTGTATAAAATGTATACAATTTAGTTATTGGAATTTAGAAATGAAAAAAAAGAACAAATTAAGCTAGGACGAAAGAAAATTCTGTATAAATAAGCAAATTGTTTTATGTTAGATTGAAATAATTTCTAGGATTAACGTTACTGTTAAAGTATGAGATTAAACAAAATTGTGGAGGGAGTAGTGCGCAAGCGCAGCATGCCGGAGGTGTGTAGTTTGTGTGGTGGAGGGAGTAGTGCGCAAGCACCGCATGCATATTGATGATTTCGGGCAAGTTTGAGACAGTCGTTTCTCACACACATCACCTCTCTTCATTCACCTTGATCGAGCAACACCCCTATAATATTGTCACCAGTATGGCCACTCTCTTTGCCTTTTATCAATATGTAAGAGAGAATCGAGAAATTAAGATTATTGAAGCGGAGCGAATGAGCATAAATGTGGATCCTGAACTGAGAGACTGGGAACAAATTCCCAAAAACTTCCCTCACATTGAAGTAATTTCACAGATGGAGGCCTTGAAATATGCTATCGTGGTTGGCAACTTAGAGTACGCCAGGTTTTTGGTGCAGAGTAATCCAGCCAAGTTTAAGTAACCAGTAAAACCAAGACCAATAAAACAACCGGCTCTTTTCAGAGCCAACACATATTCCAAGAAGAGATTATTACCGAGTCTGTTATGAATATTAACTGTTCGATTTAATCATTAAAATAAATTATATTCGTGTATGCCTGTGTTTTTAATAGTAGCTTTGTCTATTGGTAAGAGGATAAGTGTGATGCACAATGTCCCTGTAAACAATTTTTTTTAATCTCATACTTTAACAGTAACGTTAATCCTAGAAATTATTTCAATCTGACATAAAACAATTTGCTTATTTATACAGAATTTTCTTTCGTCCTAGCTTAATTTGTTCTTTTTTCATTTCTAAATTCCAATAACTAAATTGTATACATTTTATACAGTCTCTGACGAAAAACAAAAGTAACCTACATTATTTTTCATCTATAAACCTATCCAACTTCACTTCATCAATAACTTTATACAGAACAAATCAACATCTATACAACGTGTACCTATGCATTAACTGTGCATAGCGCGCAAAGGGTCAACGCACTGTGAGCCAGTCACTGACCTAACTAATATGTGTTAATCGTCTGCTGCACATCTATTTGTAATCTGACAATAACAAACAAAAACTCCTAAGAAAATCACGAATTATTACTCCTTATTATTCTACTTACTCTCTTTAAGATATCCAATTATCCAACTGCCTTAAATAAACTCCAATACAGCCATATTACTTAGAAAAACTAAAGTACGAACTATTGCTGTCTCCGTCAGCAGCCATGTTTGTCCAAGTTTTACCAAAGCACGATGGGAAAAAGGTAAAAAGGCGCAAAAGTCATCGATTTAATTTTCTGACTAAAATCTGAAAAAGGGGATGAGTTTATTAACCCATTTGTAATAAACAATTTTATAAAATATCAATGTATCGTTTTGAAATGTATCGTTTTGAAATGTATAAATTGTAAGTGGTCATTCACAGCTGGCCAAGCAATAATTAATAAAATACTGTCAATTATGAAAATCATAAAATGTGATTAACAAATAAATGAATGAAATTACTGTCACACAAACTGCACACAAAATACTGCGCAAGCGCAGCATGCATATTGATGATTTCGGGTGGAGGTGTGCAGTTTGTGTGGTGGAGGGAGTAGTGCGTAAGCGCAGCATGCATATTGATGATTTCGGGCAAAGTACAGTTATTTGCTTGCTTGAAAAAGAATAACGCTTGTTCTCATACCTTTTGTAGTGTTTTTTATTTATTTATTATTATTTTATATTCCTTAAGGGAGGTAGAGGAGGGACAACAACGATGAAGACAGACAAAAGAACGACTGTACATGAAGCTATTCAAGTATGATTTGTTAAATATAATTTTAACACCAACAGCAATCTTTTACATCAATATATTTTACAGATGGTTTTTAAATTGGTTTTAAATTGGAAAACATTCGATAAACTGAAAACATTAATTATTATTATTATTATTATTATTATTATTATTATTATTATTATTGTTATTTTAAATTCTAACAAATTCGGGGCCTTTAGAACATTGAGTCTTTACTCATTGAGTCTTTACTCATTCAGTCTTTACTCATTGAGTCTTTACTCATTCAGTCTTTACTCATTCAGTCTTTACTCATTGAATCTTTACTCATTGAGTCTTTACTCATTGAATCTGAATCTTTACTCATTGAGTCTTTACTCATTGAGTCTTTACTCATTGAGTCTTTACTCATTGAATCTTTACTCATTGAGTCTTTACAAAGAGACTCAATGAGTAAAGACTGAATGAGTAAAGACTCAATGAGTAAAGATTCAATGAGTAAAGACTCAATAAATGAGTAAAGACTCAATGAGTAAAGACTCAATGAGTAAAGACTCAATGAGTAAAGATTCAATGAGTAAAGACTCAATGAGTAAAGATTCAATAAGTAAAGACTCAATGAGTAAAGATTCAATAAGTAAAGACTGAATGAGTAAAGACTCAATGAGTAAAGACTGAATGAGTAAAGACTCAATGAGTAAAGACTCAATGTTCTAAAGGCCCCGAATTTGTTAGAATTTAAAATAACAATAATAATAATAATAATAATAATAATAATAATAATAATTAATGTTGTCAGTTTATCAAATGTTTTCCAATTTAAAACCAATATAAAAACCATCTGTAAATATATTGATGTCAAAGATTGCTGTTGATGTTAAAATTAAATTTAACAAATCATACTTGAATAGCTTTATGTACAGTCGTTCTTTTGTCTGTCTTCGTACGTTGTAGAGTACTAGGTGATGTGAGAAACGACTGTCTCAAACTTGCCCGAAATCATCAATATGCATGCGGCGCTTGCGCACTACTCCCTCCGTGCGCAATGGGCGACGATTTTGTGCATGCTGCGCTTGCGCACTACTTGTGTGCAGTTTGTGTGGAGGGAGTAAGTATTTTGTGTGCAGTTTGTGTGGAGGGAGTAGTGCGTAGTTGTGTGCAGTATTTTGTGTGCGGTATTTTGTGTGCAGGAGGAGGAGGAGGAGCACACGCGCGCGCCCAACCTATGTGTGCCATATGCGGAGCATCACGAGCCAAGGGTCCCTATATTGAGGTGGAGGTGGAGGTGGGAAATCCCACCTCAATCCCACCTCCACCTCCACCTCAATATAGGGACCCTTGGATTGTGATGCTCCGCATATACTACTATGCTCTAACTGGCTATTTTTGTAATAATTGTAACCAATACCGCATTGGTCACTATGCCAACTTAATTCGGGACTGGTCACTATGGCAAATTAGGGACGATTTATGGCCCCTTCGAAGTTTAACAAAAGGACTTTTAACAGGAAACTGGAAAAAGGTGAAAAATATTCTATACAATTTACATTTTAAGATAGAGATAATGAAAAAAATCAAGTAAAAAGTATTAATAGAAGAACATTCATCACTTACATGGCCATGCAGTTAAACAGAATATCAGTCTTCACTGAAATTCTCCACGAAATCGGTTACACGATCGAAGCATTTGGAGAATTGTAAAGGACGTCTTTGGTGGTGGATGTCATGGGTAATATATTGTTGAATTATACAAAAGTGTACAATGTTATTATATAGGTGCCATTATGCAAGATTTTAGCAATCAATCAATCCCAGCTGCGACTGGGGTGCTTGTGTCCTTGAGCAAGACATAATTGCTTCTCTCCACCCAGGGGTAAATGGGTACCTGTGAGAGCAGAGTTGGTTGTTGTGTTTGATTAGCCCTATATGCGCTGTAATGGCAGCAATTGAGCTGTATACTCCCAGGGAGCTGAGATGGTTTCAGGAATGATTTATGAGCCTGATGAGCAGAGGTAATAATATAATGCGCCTTGAGCACCAGTATGGTGGATACGTGCGCTATATAAGTCCACATTATTATTATTATTATTATTATTTTTATTAAATGTATCGTTCCATCATAAACTTTGTATATCATTCAGCCTACCACGCCCACTGTCAACAATGTGCTTAGAAAAACAAACAATCTAATCATGCGTTTACTAATAATTCAGTAAACTTTTTTCTTTCTTTTTTCTCCCGAATTAGTTGCTAAGTCCTCTAACACGCTTCGTGTAAATGCATTTGCATAACGGCTGACTGTAGGGCCTACATTTCTGCATAATGAGAAGATGTTTATACATTGTGTGCTCCATGTAACATAATGTTCCCCAGTTCACGAGAGACCATGCCTATATTTGGCTTTTGTTGACGTCATTCGGACACCAAAGACCATTGACCATTGCTTTGAGTAGACATGAATAATTTGTGTGCAGCTGGTACCCTGGTACATCATTGCATCCAAGAAGAATAACATGATCATTTTCAGGACACAACAAAGAAAATTTTGAAATGGAAGGAAAGCATTTAGCAAGTTTGAATACTTTTGACAAGCAATACAATAATCAATACAATAATACAATAATCAATACAATAACACAATAATCAATACAATAACACAATAATCAATACAATAACACAATAATCAATACAATAACACAATAATCAATACAATATCACAATAATCAATACAATAATACAATAATCAATACAATAACACAATAATCAATACAATAATCACAGTATTAGCTTTATTTATTTAATTGTTGTGAAGCGCCTTGCGCGACAAAATTGTTTGAAGTGCGGGTCAAAGAAAACATTTTTGTCATTATTATTAAAAGAGTATATGTCTGTTTCCTTGAGTTCGCCATGGTTATGATTACATGATATAGTTTCCAGTCACAGTAGATCACTGTGTGTGTACACACCATCGCATCGTGATGTATTTTTAAGATAGTAATATCAATATTTATTATAGCTTGGTGATCCGTAACCCGCAAGATTATATACTGTTAGTTTGTTTGTTTATTCTATCTTTATTCTGGATATCTCTTTCAATACAAAGTACTGGTCTCCCAAGAGGTCCAGATTAAAACATTATTGTATTCTACACTACATGTATTCAAAATGTACAAAAGTATATACAAGATATATTTACAGTATGTGTACATGGAGTAACAGTATGTTAATGTTCAATGTCTTTTATTACTCGTTGTTTTGTGTACTATATTATACATGAATATGACAATTGTTATTTCTATTTATGTAAATAAAACACACATGTCATATCTGCATATTAGCTAATATTATTATTTAAACAGCCATCAACATTTGGGAGGTTAAAAAGTAGATGAGAAGACACAGTAAGAACATCTCCACGCCATCTACAAATATTATTCACAAATAATCTGCGTGTATGGAAATATTAAGCAGCGATTGAATAAGACATTTTAAAATAAATCTTTATTGATTATATAGGGAATTATGTTTCAACATTCCCAACATGATTTTGTTCATAAAACACATTTAACAGTTTTTACTGTTCCTTTGCGGAATGTAGAAAATCGTACTTATTAAATTAAAACCTGTTTTATGGTGGGTATGTACGTATCTCAAATACCTGAATTGTCTAGTAGGATTGAAATAATTAATTGAAACACATTCTTGCTATGATACATTAATATTCACATCAGCAGTCTGAATTAAATATCAAATTACTGACGTGATGGTATTTTTATAATATAAATGGGCCTACGTGGGTGTAACCACAATGGGTGTACCCACAATGGGTGTACAGGACGTATAGAAAGGGTGTGGGTGAAATGGGTACAATGAGTTATGGGTGAATACAATCTGGGCTAAATTATTCACAGTATAGTGTTGGATGACATAAAACCAATATCCTGAAGTTATTCGAATTGCGAGCTGCACTCAGAAGAACGAACTAATTAATTACAAAACGTGATATACAAGAAACTGCGTGGGTTGGTAAGATGAGCGATGTGGACCATGCATGAATCGCTTATCATAATATAACAATGGGTGGCATTGGGTAAAACAGCCGGGTTCACTGAAACTAAAGGAATACAGTTATTTAACTTGACGATACGGACGGTCAATATCCCTCTGAAGAACAATTAAGAAAGAGTGGGTAATTTGAATATTTATACGCAATATAGGTGTGATTTGAACAGGATAATAATTTTATTTTATTGAGGTTTTATTAAGACGGAAATTGCGATGGGCTAATTATTACATCGTGCATGATTTCATCATACCTATTTTATTCAAGTGAACTAAAAGGTATTCTTGAATTTGTGTTATTAAGAGTGATTCAAACTTCTTCCTTCATGCAAATATTAATTGAAATGTTTGATTCATACAATTAAATGGGTGGTTTAAGGCATTGGTGGGTCCTCTATGCAGCCTTCTCAACCCGCCATCTTGTATCCATCACGTACAATATGATCCCCTGCAGCCTTCTCATCCCGCCATCTTGTATCCATCACGTACAATATGATCCCATGCAGCCTTCTCATCCCACCATATAAGGGTGTAAGGCAATGGGAGTAGGGGAAATAATATGATTGATCGTTGAACACGCCAAATAAGAATGCGTGGTATTAATAGGAAGTAGCCTTGAGATATAGATGATGAGATGCAAGATGATGGATTGAGGGACTGTGAAACAGATCAGCAGGTGATTATGCCAACTGGATGAGGTCAACAGGAAATACAACTCAAATTCATCCCGTGATTTTGGAGTTTTATGAATGGTGAATTTCATCCCGTAATTTTGGAGTTTTATGAAAGGTGAATTAAAGCGTGCAATGATGCATGCAATCATAAACCGTGTAGGTGGATTCTAAGAATTATTTCAAATTTGACAGCGCGTTGGTGCGAGATTGATGATGGTTCCAAGGTTTGGCTGGTGTGATATTCTTATCTCACTTAGTCATTCTAACTTTGTGTTTTCATAATTCTTTCAGACTGTATTTCATGAATATAATCAGTACAGTACATTGTTTAGAAGTCACGTGATGCATGTTCATTACAAGCAGGTGATATCAACTGGGGCATGGTTAATATACGAGGACGTTTACTTCTCTGCATTATCAGTATAGCTCTTATTACAGATAACACAAACGACTCGACTACGTGTTTTACATTCCAGTTGTCATATCCTTGACGCTTAATAACCACCTATTTTTTCTATTGTATAAAGAAAATGTATTTTATTAAAATTCAATGCCAATTTTAAGCACTCACACAAATGGATTTATCAAGTAACTGTGACAACCTGAAACATAATTATATTCACGTTTACAAGCACCACTGTGGAATTCAAGACACTTCATTGTGTCAGGGTCTATTTCAACCTCGTTTACATACAGTTGATTTCCTTTATATCATTGTGAGGTTCTAGTGTCATTAAGGTTTCTACCAGCCAATCAGCAATTACAAATGCCACATAAAAAAATACTCAATGTACAAACTCCTCCATATAAAACGCTGGTATTGTTTACATGGTCCGTTCATGGTGTATATCATGTATGTTGACGAGGTTGTTAATGGAGGGATTGTGAGCCGAGTTAAAAATGGTGGAAGGGAAATCCATATAAATATACATAGACAGTGGTGAGTTTGAGAGCTCCGTTTGTATATAGCCTAAACCATGTATAATTCATAAAACATATAAGCCGATTCTTGAGACTATTATTATAGTGATGGGGAGTCGAGTGGTTTTCACATCAAAACGTAAACACGCGGGGCAATACTGTCCTAGAAATAAACAATGCCTTGTGGTTTGCAGATGTTGAACTCAAAGCCGAAAAGATTATGATTTTCTCTGGAACAATTCTGGTTGTTATGGTTACAATATTCATGAATATAGGCCTGTGTCCATGGCCTATAAAGAGCAGGAATGAGGCAAATATACTCCAACCATTTCAATATTGATGAGCTAAAGCCATTTATCCTTTCCTATACCTAGCCTCTTTAACTTATTAAGCAGTAAGTGTTACTTTGTGGCACGGATGACTAAATTTGACAGTACTACCTTGTCCTGGACTAGAATGAAACAGAAATGACTATATGTATTGATTACGTCGCCTTGGGAGATTGACATCTTCTCATTAATTACGCTAGTTTCATCCGCTATATGTGACCAACATGATAATGCAAAGACACGTAGGGCCTTCACCATTACATTTGCGCACACGTTGACATTTCCATTCATAATCCTTATGCACTATCTAATGTAATATATTGAGACTCATCATGTACAATTTACGTGTTTAAAAAGTTGTCTTAAGTCTATTATAAATGAACGTGATTTACTTAATAAAACTAGTTATTTTATAACTTAAGCGGTTGTGGCCTATATCTTTAAGAATAATAATACAAAATGAGGGCTGCGCAAGCTTATTTCGATAATATAATAATATGGTAATGGGTATTATAACAATACCAATACTATAGGCTATGTCTAATTCTGCATATTATAGACTATAATATTATGTACCGGTAATAAAGTTAGAATCTGCTTGACGGTGAGTAAGTCGGCTTTTCCCCAAGTATATTAAATCAAAGCTGATATACCTCAGTATAGGCTATAATTATTAATAAATTGAATTAACAAACAAACACAGCTCTTTACATTGTTTACATTTCAATTGATATTGATATAATAGGCCTAAAACATGTAAAACTTTAAATCTGTATACGCCTATATAGGCTTAAGTTAAAAGCAGTACACAATGCTTACAACACGGACTTTAATATTAATTACCTGTCATTTATGAAAATATGTCTACTTTTGTTTAATGAGTATGCGGGATGGCTTTAAGACGGATGTTGGATAAATCAGAAACAGGCTGTAAGGATATTTACGGGTATTATTACAGCAGAGAGAGTGAATCAATGTATAGATTTATATACTGTGAATGTCAAATGTACATGTGAGATTTATTCATAAGATCACTTTCTTGCCTTGGAGAGCCATAAGACCAAGACATTGGCAGGTCGTGCAGACACTGACCTTCTACACGTTACTGTGCATACCCCGTATATTGCTCCCAATTTGCATAATGAATGTTTGGTCTTTTTAAATATTAATTTGATAAAATTGTGCAAATTGATTGTTTTAATAATGACCAAACGACTATAAATTGCTAATGGCAACAACCGACGACAAATTTAGAATCTTCTAAAATAGGTTTTCCTGGCGAATGTCAAACCTTTTGCATTTAATTTAATACCCAACTCATTCAATTTTATTTGAAAATGAATATCATCATTATTCAGTCAGCAAAAAGATACATTCAAATTCATAAGTTGAGAATTCTATCGTCAGTTAACCCAACTCATCACCGAAATAAACTACGTTATAATTGAAAGTGTCGCTACGTTCATCACAACCAGTCATCAATTAACATTCATTTGTCACATTTTTATTTTTATTTCTCGGGCCCGTTTATGAAATTTTAGGATAGATTTCTTTCGTAACTCATTTGCCTTGCTCGTCAGGAGATTGCAGGCTAAAGTAAGCGGTTGCTTTCTTTAGCCTGCAATCCCCTACCCACCCCCCCCCCCCAAAAAATACAAAAATACAAAAACAACAACAAACAAACAAGAAAACAAACAAAAGGGGAAAATGTGACAGCATGACGTGGAAATACTGAAAATGGGAACAAATCTGTTATGCAAAATGACCCCATTCTTGGTACTTTCAATTGTTTGACATTGGAATAAAAATCAAGAAATAGTGACACAAGAAGAAGTTTCGAAAAAGATAGGCCTTAGTTCTTGAAAGAAAAATTTGATTATTTACAATGGCGTCAGTAAAATGTGCTTCAAATATTGATACTTTTAAGGTGTGTTTATAGGGATATGGCTAATGAAGAGATCGGTCGTGATACATTCTTCAATGCAAATTACTATACCACCACATCTATAAAACCAGATATTTAAAAAAATGCAAATTTAATAAAAGAATATCTGCATTATACAATAGACACAGCATAACAATTTTATGTTTCACTTGTATTAGTGTATACAGGCTTATGCATCTCACTATGACACTACGCTTGATGTAATAGTACAGACAGTGGAACAGCGTTGCATTAAGTACAGCGGAGGTTCACGCTCACTTGTTTCCCTAACACCTTGTTTACACACATTTAAATATCATCGTGTATGCATTAAGTACATTGCCCACAGTTTGCAATTAAGATGAACATTAAAGGCCAAACATTAAGGTAATTTTAACACTTATTCTTCCAAATGCTGCACTCCAGAAGTCATGACATTCAGCCTTAGGCCAGACAGCGATTCTGCATCAACTTAAGGTAGCAGTTATGTAGGCCGATATACAATATATAATACCCTTTTCGTGTACATAAACACACATCTAACAGTAAGAGGTTTTGAATGTGCGTCTGCATTAAAAAATAAAAAAGAACCCTCCATCTCATTCCAACCTCAAAGACAGAGTTACGAATGCCAGAGGGTTAAACCCAATGCACAGGCAATCTCCTACACTGAAATGGGGTGTATTGAGTGCATCGAAAAGGGTCAGCGCTGAGGCACTGAAATGGGTATAATATAGGCTTATGCGAAGCTGTAAATCATTCACAAGGAGAAATCAAGTAGAATTGCTTCCCAATTCGGCGTAATAATAATTTCCGTATAGGACGCTAGAGATGTTACCATGAACTATACCGGTACCAATGAAAATATCAACATGGTCTTTACCTTGTGATATATGACAATGTACATTCATCAATTATTATTAGCTCATTAATCAAATTTAAAAAAAATATCCTTTTTCGACTTTTCACTGTTCGTATGATTCTGTGAAATGCAAATTAAAAATTTTGTATTTTATTTTTGTTAACGACCTAAAAACTGTCCCCATTTTAAGCGAGGTAATGTCTTAAAGCCCTATACACTATTGGTAATCTCAAAAAACTGAAATGATGACAGTTTTACATAAAAACTATAAAACTTACTTTGGTGTAACGTTCATGATTGTATCAAACATCCCTTGAAATACTTAAGTCATTCAAGTAAAATTAGTAAACTAATTTCCAGTAATAATTGATGTCTTCATGAAGACAGAAATTCTACATTGGATTGAAAATAAACAATCTTAATGTATTTTCATTATTTTCTCGTTAATGAACAACGTCACTTCCACAGGTTGGATACATATCTCTTGATTCTTATAAAGTATTGGATACATTTACAGACATCGGTTGGTTTCTATACATATCTCTTGATTCTTATAAAGTATGGATGCATTTACAGACATCGGTTGGTTTCTATACATATCTCTTGATTCTTATAAAGTATGGATGCATTTACAGACATCGGTTGGTTTCTGTACATATCTCTTGATTCTTATAAAGTATGGATGCATTTACAGACATCGGTTGGTTTCTGTACATATCTCTTGATTCTTATAAAGTATGGATGCATTTACAGACATCGGTTGGTTTCTGTACATATCTCTTGATTCTTATAAAGTATGGATGCATTTACAGACATCGGTTGGTTTCTGTACATATCTCTTGATTCTTATAAAGTATGGATGCATTTACAGACATCGGTTGGTTTCTGTACATATCTCTTGATTCTTATAAAGTATGGATGCATTTACAGACATCGGTTGGTTTCTGTACATATCTCTTGATTCTTATAAAGTATGGATGCATTTACAGATATCGGTTGGTTTCTGTACATATCTCTTGATCCTTATAAAGTATGGATGTATTTACAGACATCGGTTGGTTTCTGTACATATCTCTTGATTCTTGTAAAGTATGGATGCATTTACAGACATCGGTTGGTTTCTGTACATATCTCTTGATTCTTATCAAGTATGGATGCATTTACAGACATCGGTTGGTTTCTGTACATATCTCTTGATTCTTATAAAGTATGGATGCATTTACAGACATCGGTTGGTTTCTGTACATATCTCTTGATTCTTATAAAGTATGGATGCATTTACAGACATCGGTTGGTTTCTGTACATATCTCTTGATCCTTATAAAGTATGGATGCATTTACAGACATCGGTTGGTTTCTGTACATATCTCTTGATCCTTATAAAGTATGGATGCATTTACAGACATTGGTTGGTTTCTGTACATATCTCTTGATTCTTATCAAGTATGGATGCATTTACAGACATTGGTTGGTTTCTGTACATATCTCTTGATTCTTATCAAGTATGGATGCATTTACAGACATTGGTTGGTTTCTGTACATATCTCTTGATTCTTATCAAGTACCGGTATGGATGCATTTACAGACATTTACCAAAAATGTATGTTTGCATTTAAAGGGAAGGCACAACATTGGTGTTTGACAATGTACGTTTATTTAAACCTTCTAGTTGTCAATAGGCCTAAATAGATTATTAAATAACCTATGGAAGAAGTTTCATCACAAGAAGTTTCATTTATTCGACATAACAATTCTTGTTTTCTCTAAGATAAAAGCACATCAAACAAAATACTTTCTCAGGATGAGTGACGTATACCGACTTTACACCAAGAAAATTTTAAGATAATAATTAATTCATTTGATAATCCAGTAATTACCAATGTTGTACCTTTTAAGGAAACAACATCCATTTTATTATTTAAACTCATTGTACAATTGTGTAAAAAATGTAATTTTCTTCGAACCCTCGACAACATCCCCCCCCCCCCCCCAGCATTGGCCAATATCGTGTAAATAACATCGATAACATTGCGATGTTTTACTTTTAAACATAATGTATGATATTTGATTTAACCCAGTGGATTCAGGATTAAATTCAAGACAAAGGGGGGGGGGGAATTACTTTTTACAATATTATATACCTTAAATTTAAGGTACACTTATGTTTCCTTATGATATAACTTTTTTAATGATTTACTTATCATTTATCATCTGTCCGTCCGATTGTTTGCTTGTTTTAGTCTTCCATTCACCATTATCTCTAACATCAACGTGAAGTCAATTATGTACAGTCTCGATGTCCATTGAATAACAGTTTCCTGACAACCATTTCTCTTTGTAAAATCATCTCTTCATATCCTTTATTAGGTCTGAGTTTTTAATTTCCGTTTGCCGTCGCATATACATAAAACCATATGTTTCCAAAGGCTCTGCTTGTCTTCAAGTATTAAACTAAAATTAAACATTATACAAAACCGCATAGGCCTAATAGGAAAGAAAATTTGACGCAGCTTTGTGTCCAATATGTCGAATATTACAGGTATGGTATATTATTGGTTATTTATTATGTAAAACTTATTTAGTGTAAAACCGATGATATAGTATTAATATTTCCAAGAATTATATTGTCTGAAATCGTGACCTTTGACAGAAAAGAAGAACTTCAAAATTTGTCACTTTTTACTCGTGAACGACGTAACGTTAAAAACTGAAACATTCTCATAGGGATTATGTGTATAATGTAAATCTTGATTTCTGAAAGTATTGGCCTACTCTTAAGAAGCAACTTTGCCAGCCAATGTTGTTCTTTACCTTTAACGTTTCAAGATGTATATAAAATGAGTGCAGGTCCTCTCCATTTATATATGCATATTTGTCAGCGTGCCCTCCTAAATTATGATAAACATTTATGCTTAAAACTGACCTTCATCGCTGATTGGCTGATCTACTCACATTGATACATAATACGACCAATGGAAGTAGAGCTCTGAGACACTACACATTTATTTTATATACCTGTACTGATCTTAACTTACAACATAAGGTGTTAAGTTCCATCGTGTTTCCCAAGACAGTACTTGACAAGTTACGACCTTCAGGGAACATGATTAGGCAGCAACTCAAAAGACGTCACACAAGACACGGTGTGGAATATACAAATGGAATTCTCTCAAACCCAATGACAATACAAATGAAAAAAGTCATAACATTACAAAAGAAATATGTAAAATGAACAACAGCAGAATCACCTAAGTGCACATGTTATGTAAATTCCACATGTTACTGTTTAAGCAGACATTTTACAAACAAAACATAGCCACAAAGGGCGTTAATAAATTATTGGTGGAGACACTTTTGGCAAATATATTATCCAGAGGCAATGGTATCTTACCTTTTCTCTTGGTTGCCATACATCTAATCCATAGCCTTGTTTAGGTGCTGTAGGCCTCCTTGATGGAGTCGAGTTCATCGCTGCTGACGGGGTAGCTTCTGGCTGATGTGTAGCCATTATTTAATCAAAAGCAAGTAGGCGATTTCCGATGAGGGAAGAAGGATGCACTACTCTGCAATACTCCCGTTACCACTTTTCCTAATGGATTTGCCGGCTTTCAGGTTAAGTTGGCTTTCGCTTGAAGATGGGAGTATAAGTATCACCGTACAAGCATGGCGATTGATAGTCGAGTATACTGTGTAATGCTCTGGAATAACAAAAACCAAGGTTTATAAAAAAAAAAATATATATATACAATCATTCAATGTAGTGTTTACCGTGTATGGTATACTGCTTATGAAGCTGTCTTTAGAATACTCAAACAGAGTTATATATTTTCCCCAAATATAAAGTAAGTAATAGTGTATATACAACCCTGCGTTGATCACAACCGAACGGAATGGATCTCAACCTATTTTGACTTCAGTCTTCTGAGTATCAAGTGTCGAAGTAACAATTCTTTCTAGTATCGGCACTACACGATACATTCAATGCCAATTAGTTCCATCAACATCACGCGGTATATCATTTCATATTACTAACATGAAGTCACCTCTGGTATAAAATAGCCACTGCTTGCCTTTTTAATCTCCACACTGATGCTACTATGATTTTCCCACGCAGTCTTTACAGTCGGTTTCTTTTCACAATACAATCAGTCTTGTAAGACGTTGTGTAGTACATGAGATGTTCTCATATTACTTAGGTTATCCAGAGGTCTTCCTTCAAAGCTTGACTCTAATAAACTCCCGTGTGTATGTAACGAGACTTTCTTCAAAAGATGATGAGGTGAAACACTTGCTTGTAACATGCATATGACACTAGGGATTAGACGTTACTCGCCGAATAGTGCAACTAACTGCTCTACAATTTAACATGAGATGTACATGTGTCTCTGCTCAGTGATATACTTCTAGATATCCAAGTACTATATACGGATGGAATCTAAATGGTATATACAAGAAGTTTAATGAAGGGCAATATATTGCCTGAAGATGAACCCCTATGAATAACCAGGAGTAAGCATCAATACAATGATGCAGGATGCATGGAACAGAGAGCAGTTGATAATGATGCGGTGATACAGTGATGATAATAATCACATATAGCCAAGCGTCTGATATAGCCCTATGTAGGCATTCACGGCGCCAGTAAATCTATTGATTCATTGCAGCGCGAATACTAATAAGCTATGCTCCCGTGACCCCTTCGTTCTGAGTGCTCTCCGTTGAGGATGACTTGAGCACACAGCAGAATAATTTGCAATATTCTCTTCATATCCCGTAGGATGCTTTGACTAACACAGCAGAGTTTATTAATTCCGGGATTCCCCATACACCTTAGGTGTGTTGTACATACATTGAACATGGATGTGATCTTAAAGTGTACTTCAAGCTTGTATGAGCTACTTTCTCTTGTGAATATCAATAATTTCAAATAAAAATTTAAAAAAAAATACATTCTCTTCAGTGTATCTGTAACATGAAAACATTATTTAATTAATAGATGTAATCACAAGTCTTGCAAGCATAAACTCATCCCATTTGCCCATTTACACCCATGGTATTATCATCCCATTTGCCCATTTACACCCATGGTACTATCATCCCATTTGCCCATTTACACCCATGGTATTATCATCCCATTTGCCCATTTACACCCATGGTACTATCATCCCATTTGCCCATTTACACCCATGGTATTATCATCCCATTTGCCCATTTACACCCATGGTACTATCATCCCATTTGCCCATTTACACCCATGGTATTATCATCCCCTTTGCACATTTACACCCATGGTATTATCATCCCATTTGCCCATTTACACCCATGGTATTATCATCCCATTTGCCCATTTACACCCATGGTACTATCATCCCATTTGCCCATTTACACCCATGGTATTATCATCCCAGTTGCCCATTTACACCCATGGTATTATCATCCCATTTGCCCATTTACACCCATGGTATTATCATCCCATTTGCCCATTTACACCCATGGTATTATCATCCCATTTGCCCATTTACACCCATGGTATTATCATCCCATTTGCCCATTTACACCCATGGTATTATCATCCATTGCCCATTTACACCCATGGTGTTATCATCCCATTGCCCATTTACACCCATGGTGTTATCATCCCAGTTGCCCATTTACACCCATGGTATTATCATCCCATTTGCCCATTTACACCCATGGTATTATCATCCCAGTTGCCCATTAACACCCATGGTCTTATCATCCCATATGCACATATACACCCATGGTAATATCATCCCATTTGCCCATTTACACCCATGGTATTATCATCCCATTGCCCATTTACACCATGGTATTATCATCCCATTTGCCCATTTACACCCATGGTAATTATCATCCCATTTGCCCATTTACACCCATGGTATTATCATCCCAGTTGCCCATTTACACCCATGGTATTATCATCCCATTTGCCCATTTACACCCATGGTACTATCATCCCATTTGCCCATTTACACCCATGGTATTATCATCCCATTTGCCCATTTACACCCATGGTACTATCATCCCATTTGCCCATTTACACCCATGGTATTATCATCCCCTTTGCACATTTACACCCATGGTATTATCATCCCATTTGCCCATTTACACCCATGGTATTATCATCCCCTTTGCACATTTACACCCATGGTATTATCATCCCATTTGCCCATTTACACCCATGGTATTATCATCCCAGTTGCCCATTTACACCCATGGTATTATCATCCCATTTGCCCATTTACACCCATGGTATTATCATCCCAGTTGCCCATTTACACCCATGGTATTATCATCCCATTTGCCCATTTACACCCATGGTATTATCATCCCATTTGCCCATTTACACCCATGGTATTATCATCCCATTTGCCCATTTACACCCATGGTATTATCATCCCATTTGCCCATTTACACCCATGGTATTATCATCCCATTTGCCCATTTACACCCATGGTGTTATCATCCCATTTGCCCATTTACACCCATGGTGTTATCATCCCATTTGCCCATTTACACCCATGGTATTATCATCCCAGTTGCCCATTTACACCCATGGTATTATCATCCCAGTTGCCCATTTACACCCATGGTATTATCATCCCATTTGCCCATTTACACCCATGGTATTATCATCCCATTTGCCCATTTACACCCATGGTATTATCATCCCAGTTGCCCATTTACACCCATGGTATTATCATCCCATTTGCCCATTTACACCCATGGTATTATCATCCCAGTTGCCCATTCACACCCATGGTGTTATCACACCACCATATAGTGAATGTGGGTTCGAATCCCGGCCGTGACACTTGTGTCCTTGAGCAAGACACTTAACCAATATTGCTTATAGGGGCAGAGGCAGTTTAACAACTGCCTTGTTCTGGACTAGTTTACCCCTCCCAGTCCTATTCGCACCGTGAAGAGGCTGGTTATTAACTTGTCTTGTTTCGGTGCGAGGGGCTGGTTTCTTCAATGTGGAGTTGTAACAACTCAATGACTTAGTATCCCCCACCTTGGGCTGGCCATTGGCCATGTGGGGCGATTTGCATTTTAAAAAATTGAAAAATTAAAAAAAAAAACAACAACAACAACAACAACAACAACAACAACAACAACAACAACAACAACAACAACCTAGCTTCCACCCACCCCACCATATAATGAAGTTTTTTTGGCAGTATAGTGTTTCGAGTTGACATGTAGGTACAGCATACCGGTACCCGTATTTTATAATGTTATTTTTGTTGGCGACTGACAGCTGTCAAACATCTTTCTAAGTGTCTGCGTCCCTTGCTCTGGCCAACATTTGCCCAAGAAAATCGTTTAAATCGATACGTTGCTATTTTTTTAGGGTGGACATTATTCAGTTTCAAGTAACACCGTAACGACAAATGATTTAAATAGGATTGTGACTAAAGTCGGGTCGCCATTTAACGATCATGACTTTAGTGTACGGTACATTATATGGTAAAGTTTATTTGGGTCGCGAGTGATGACTGATTGTTATAACTGTTTCATTAAAAACTCAAGCTTTGAATGGCAGTGTCGTATCCAAGCTTGTCCCTCCAAGGCAAAAATCGTTATTTTGTGTATACTTTTTCCCCACATATACATAGGCCTAGTAGATGCTTCCCTGTTTCATTTAACGTCTCGATTAACGCAGCAACCTTGCCGCTCCTCTTTGGAATCATTTTGTTTTATGGACCACCACCGATCTCATAACATATATATTTATGACCAAAGAGAATTGTTTGACACCCCCCCCCCCCCACACACACATAACAATACAAGTAATCGATAATTCGTTGCAGTTTATTTTTTTTTATGAATATATGATTTGATGTTATCATATTTTTAGAACGGGCATATTGGGGAGTAGGGACAATAACTCAGCCTAGCCTACAGATTTTGGTAGATGAATGCCGCAATCACTTAGTATTATGTATAAAAAAAAACCCGGTATATTTTGTCTTTGGTAATACTAAAGCTATAAGGCCTACAGTGAAAGTGATATAAATATTAATATAAGTAAGACTAATTGCAGTGACACCATGTGAAATTCTCAATTGAGCAGTAATTAGTTCTGAAAAGAACTGGAGGTACAACTCGACGTTTCGATCAGTGTGCTCTGATCGTCCTCAGGAGAATGAGGACGATCAGAGGACGACCTCCTGAGGACGATCAGAGCACACTGATCGAAACGTCGAGTTGTACCTCCAGTTCTTTTCAGAACTAATTACTACTCAATTGAGAATTTCACATGGTGTCACCGCAATTAGTCTTATACTTATCCTCCTCACCATGCAAAGCTACAAGTCTTACCTAATATTAATATACTTTATTTTGCCTTTGAGAAAGTTCCCACGAGATCAAATCTTCCCTTTTTGTGAGTATTTCTATAAGTATAGCCTATTCATATTCATATATGTGCAATAACTATGTATATTAATATACGCAGTAACGTATTCCCGTCTATCTTTCCCAAACAGTATGAGGCGCCACCTGATAATATGGCTGAAGAAGAAATTACGATTCTGTACTGGCTGGCTCGTGGTTAATAGCAACTCGCGTAAAGCACGGGTTATTTTGAGAGGACGTGATGTATGCATGGTTGTGTATACCTGAGATAATTGCTCTTTGCTTCATGTACAAACTGCGTTATTTAATGAAGATGACCTTGATGGTATGCAGGTTCGCTGTCTCAACAACATCATCTCAGTGCATATGTATAACGACTAATGAATCAACGATTCAGTTCCGATGTATTTCAAGCAATGATAGTGATATGGGCAAAGATGAATTTACATGTTTAAATCTTATCATACTTCATTATCAAGACAAAATATATCAATGAAAGTAATCACTTTAGATGCATAAACAGACAGCTAAACAAACAGAGTGACAAAGACAAACAGAAAGATAGATGAAGGATAAACGAACGGACGTACAAACAGTGACTAATAAATGAAGAATAAACAGATAGTCAAGTACTAATGGAAAGATGGACAAACTTAATGGGTAATGATCAGAAAGCAAACACGCGAACGAAACAAGCAATTATGCAATAAAACATGTCCACTCAAAGCATTGAGGTTATCTTATTATATACACCATGAGTATGCTACACTCATAATCATGGCAATTATTGATTTAGATTGAGGTTAAACCTTTTTTTAAATATTAATTTCTTTCATATTTGATCACGAAACATCTTTCTCCATCAGTACACATTGCTTCATGTGAGCGATGTAGTATGGTAAATAGAGTAATCATTTGACAGGTGCCACACTTCAAAATGTCTCGACACAGGGACCAGATTAAACATTTAAAGAGTAATTTATTTCTCCCTGTGAATTGGTGGACATCTTAGGCAAAGTAACGATTGTTAAGATATCAGGTAGATACAGTTAGGGCGCATTAGTGGCTATAATATCCTTTTAAGACCGGATTAACCCTAACCTTCCCAAATCCTCCAAAATCCTCTTTGCCAAAGTGAAGGATTTTGAAGGACTGAGGTTACATGCTACATACTCTTTGCTAAAGTGAAGGATTTTGGAGGATTGAGGTTATTAGGCATACTTGCCTTTCCATGGTACATGTACATGCTTGAGTCAGTGGACACTGTTTATTGCTCCATGCATGTAGGGAGGGTCCCTGGCCATGTACATGTATCACAGATTAGAAACACATGTGTGCATACATGTCATGTGCTTGCTTTACTACTGAAGGATTCAGGTTATGTGTAAGCAAATGGGCCTAGGGAGTTAGGAAGGATTCAGGTTATGTGTAAGCGAATGGGCCTAGGGAGTTAGGAAGGATTCAGGTTATGTGTAAGCAAATGGGCTTAGGGAGTTAGGAAGGATTCAGGTTATGTGTAAGCAAATGGGCCTAGGGAGTTAGGAAGGATTCAGGTTATGTGTAAGCAAATGGGCATAGGGAGTTAGGAAGGATTCAGGTTATGTGTAAGCAAATGGGCCTAGGGAGTTAGGAAGGATTCAGGTTATGTGTAAGCAAATGGGCCTAGGGAGTTAGGAAGGATTCAGGTTATGTGTAAGCAAATGGGCCTAGGGAGTTAGGAAGGATTCAGGTTATGTGTAAGCAAATGGGCTTAGGGAGTTAGGAAGGATTCAGGTTATGTGTAAGCAAATGGGCCTAGGGAGTTAGGAAGGATTCAGGTTATGTGTAAGCAAATGGGCCTAGGGAGTTAGGAAGGATTCAGGTTATGTGTAAGCAAATGGGCCTAGGGAGTTAGGAAGGATTCAGGTTATGTGTAAGCAAATGGGCCTAGGGAGTTAGGAAGGATTCAGGTTATGTGTAAGCAAATGGGCCTTAGGGAGTTAGGAAGGATTCAGGTTATGTGTAAGCAAATGGGCCTTAGGGAGTTAGGAAGGATTCAGGTTATGTGTAAGCAAATGGGCCTTAGGGAGTTAGGAAGGATTCAGGTTATGTGTAAGCAAATGGGCCTTAGGGAGTTAGGAAGGATTCAGGTTATGTGTAAGCAAATGGGCCTAGGGAGTTAGGAAGGATTCAGGTTATGTGTAAGCAAATGGGCCTAGGGAGTTAGGAAGGATTCAGGTTATGTGTAAGCAAATGGGCTTAGGGAGTTAGGAAGGATTCAGGTTATGTGTAAGCAAATGGACCTAGGGAGTTAGGAAGGATTCAGGTTATGTGTAAGCAAATGGCCTAGGGAGTTAGGAAGGATTCAGGTTATGTGTAAGCAAATGGGCCTAGGGAGTTAGGAAGGATTTCAGGTTATGTGTAAGCAAATGGCCTAGGGAGTTAGGAAGGATTCAGGTTATGTGTAAGCAAATGGCCTAGGGAGTTAGGAAGGATTCAGGTTATGTGTAAGCAAATGGCCTAGGGAGTTAGGAAGGATTCAGGTTATGTGTAAGCAAATGGGCCTAGGGAGTTAGGAAGGATTCAGGTTATGTGTAAGCAAATAGCCTAGGGAGTTAGGAAGGATTTCAGGTTTATTAGTCCACTTCATTTTTATTCAAGTATTTACACAATGAACTGACGCCACAAACACACAAAAGTGGTACAGTAATTATACCGAACAAGCAAATGGGCCTAGAGAGTTAGGAAGGATTCAGGTTATGTGTAAGCAAATGGGCCTAGGGAGTTAGGAAGGATTCAGGTTATGTGTAAGCAAATGGGCCTAGGGAGTTAGGGTTAAAGACACATACACAATGCATACACGTAAGGTACCATTACTTGTTTATTTATTTACTTAAAATTAGCTCTTACTTAATGAATAATCTTAATTAACTTACTTACTTTAATTGATATCCTTAAACTTACTTAGTACATATTCCTAGTTTAATAATACTTACAAATGCATATCTTAATAGTTGGATATCTTTAATTACCTTGTATAATATATTATCCTTAGCCTAAAAAATAGCAGTTTTATTACAATATGGTGGCCCCAGATTAATTTATTCACACAAAATATTTAACAAAAAAATATCAACATCAAATACAAAAATTTATGCATGAAAAATAAAAAAGTTTCACAAGACAGAAGACATATGGTCATTTTAATGACCCACACAAAGTCGATGATCAATAAAATAGTTGCCACATAATACGATTTCATACGGAAGTCCCTTTCGACGATAATGGACCTTTTTTTTGCATATACAAATTGGGGGAAAATACAATTCTTACAATAACTTTAAGAAAGCACACTTGAAAACGGGAACATTTTACATCAAAGGTTTTCTGATTTTGAATCAAGCTGAAATCTGTTAAGTAATCATTTTAAATGGAGATGCATTACAGTGTATCATCACGTGTTACATGTCATCATCCTATATACTTTCACATAAACAAGTCGGTCAAAACTAAAAAGGACACATTTCAATCTTTAAAGCAAGTATCATATGATTAAATTGAGGTAATCATTTGGAGTTCACTCTCATCCCTTACAGACAACAATCATTACCAATTTCAAACTTATTCCCAAACAATTTAGTACGACCATTTAAAATGGTGATACTAATTAAATAGTTCCATTTCATTTGCAAAAACAAAAAACTACGTTTTACCATCCTGGTACCAACCGTATTTTTTGGCAGTCATGACAAAACTGGACTGTTAACCCTCCTACAATCAGTGTAATTTTTTGAAACAACCCATTCAGGCCACTCCAAGCCATTAGCTGTTGCCAGTGGCCTCCTATGGTTACCCTTCTGTGCACTGTCACACCACTGAGATTGCAGGGTAAGGTGGTCCTCCCATTGATATATTGCAGGCCATACTAATAATGTTCAAACATTTACAGTGGCCTTGGGTGGCACACAGTTGATTTTGTAAGATTACTTGGAAAGGACAGCAGGCTTGTATGTACTAAAGGTTGGTGAAGAACATATTGAAAATTTAGTGGATCAGAGTGGCCTCCATGTGTAGGAGGGTTAATCTATATTCCAAACAAGAAAATGTCACCAAAATTGTATCCGATATTAATGAAACAAATCTAATTTCAGTATTCAGTGTGTATGTCATATAATAAACGAATAACAAAGAAATTATTATTTAGTACAGGTATGTAGTTTCATTTCAAATTAAACATATTTGATAACACCTTTCCAAGTTGTCTATGGTAAATAACTAGAATGCCAAACAATTACAATATTCCCATGGCTTTTCTTGGCCAATTCAAGGCTAATAACCTAATTGATGGTTTCCTTTTGATTTAATACTAACATTTAATTGGGAAATAAGAATCACACACAGACTAGATTTCAAAATACATAATAGATTCATAATAACACACACATTTTGGTTGAATGGTGATTTTGTTGTTTCATTATACTACCAAATTGACTAATACTGATCTTAGAAAATATCCTTAGGATTTAGTCAATCTTGACGTACATATATAATGAGTTTTGTTTAAAGCCATTTACAAATATTTCGAAAATGTATAAGAAACGTGAGTTGTGTTTACAACATTATAACTAGGACTTCCTGATTATAGACTAGTTGTATGTAATGGAATCAGGACTGGTGGAGAGGAGCCACGTATGGCAAGACAAAGTACGCCAAATGGTTGTACCGAGTCATTCACCATCTTAACATGGTTGGACCGAGTCATTCACCATCTTAACATGGTTGTACCGAGTCATTCACCATCTTAACATGGTTGGAACATAGACTTATTCATACCAGCTCTATCATTGGCCACTCTCCAGCTAAATACTTCGTACAAGTTTCATTTTTCTTTTTTAAAGGTTATGATTTCTCCTATCTACGGGAATTTTAACCCTCTTCTGATAATATTTAAAGAAAACTTAATTTTACCTGATCTAGTGAGGTATCTAATAGGGCATAAGAATTAAAAAATCAGAATCAGAAAATGGCTTATTTGGCAACAGAAATTGTAATGTGTTTCATTATTTAACATCTTTACAATGAACATTTGCACCTGAGATAAGACAGAGACAGACAATTATATACACACATACCCAGTCACTCACACACACACAGTAATGCTCTCATACACCCACACAGACACTCAGCCACACACTGATATACAAATACACACAGACAAACCCTGCCCTACATGCAATTCAACACCCACTTAATGTACAACTCTTTGAGAGAAAAAAATGATTCATGATGAGAGCTACAACTGTTTGGACGCTCTAATAACCGAGCCGCCCCCACACCCCATCTGCAATGTTGATGTCACTGTTAGCAGATGTGGCGCAATTAACCATTTCTGAGCACCAGTTTCAATGAACATCATCATGAAGGGGGTTTTCCCAACAGGATTTCTTCAAGATTGTTATCATCACCACTAACCTCTTTGTTTTGTATCACTGAAATGAGTAACTACAAGTTACTTGAGTAGTCAAGTGTCACTCAATCACATGTTGAGTGTTGAGAAGCATAAAGGCAAGGCTAACCCTAGACCACCATTTCCTCCCTCCCTCTTAACCTACGCTGCCCTGATCTTAACTTACTTTACTTACTTAATACATCTTACGCTTACTTAAGTTACAACTTACACTACCCTTATAGAACCCAGCAATAGCTGTTTGTGCACTTTTCAAATTAAATAATCGATCTGCTATTAAGATGCAATTCATTATATGAACACTTAGTATGACCCATGATGGAAATGCTCAAATTGTATTAGTTTTTGCCATGATGTCAAGACAAAAATACCATAGAGAAGTACTTATTTCAAATTGGCAGACACTTTGAATGGTGCATTTACAATTGTATGGATACATCAATACCAAAGCAGATTCACACCTCTCTTGAAAGGTACTTCACTTGAAATTGAGCCACCAGGGTTCAACATTAACTTAACTGTTTTCTTACTTAAGAATGTAATTAATTACGGAATATGAATGCACATCTGTATACATATTAATTTATTCTTGTGTAAGAATGCATTGTCAGTCATAATTGCAGTCTTTTCTGCTGAAAAAAAAATGCATGCTTAGAAAAGCTATGACAAGCACTGTTTATCACCTGGTAAATCAACCACTAAGCAATCCAAATCTTAAACAAAAAAGAAGGCTACTAACATAATAGCATTGAATTACATTGTCAGCTTTGGTTAAGATACGGGCTGATTTGACTTAATGTTGTGTAACATGAATAACAAAAATGCCTCCAGTGCTTGCTGTTACATACCTAGACCTGTTTGTACCATTCCACAGTGACTGCAGCAAACATTTTGAACATTTCTAGTAAAATCAGCCCAGGCAAAATTGTTTTCTGGTTGTAAATGTATTTGCTGTAAGTGCTAAATCAACACTTAATGGTAACTACTTAATACTTAAACCAAAATAACATATAAAACCCTACGAAAGATAATTAAAAATTAGTTAACATACTTAAAGTAAGCTTAACATAAAAGCCGCTTAGCATTAAACTCTCTTAATTCAGGATTGTATTTCAAACATTCCATGTGCTAAATTCAAACAAATATCATCATGAAACAGTTGCTTTGTGGTTCCAATTCAATTGCTTATAATTAACTTGCTTTGTAAAAAAATTATCAAATACTGGTGATTTCTAAGTCTGATTATTGTCAACTCTGCATGTTTACAATTAATGCACATTTAGTACTAAAATCATGACAAATATTTCAAATTGACATCAAGGATTTATAATTAGCACTTACCAAAACCTGAATATTTGTAAGCATTTAATTCCATAACATACATAGGATAATAGTTACAATGTCCAAATGTGAAGTATAAGCTTGAGGCAACATTTGTCTCTTTTGAAGAATGTTTAAGTAATCTGTACAAAGTCTGTACTAGTCAGGATATCATTCCATTAACCCTAACCCCCTAGGTACTCTGGCTAGGAACCTTCCTGAATCCTCCAAAAATCCATCAGTGCACTTTTGGAAACATGCCCTTATCTTCAAAATGCACCGTGCATTTCCGTTGATCTTTCATATTCAGCACTTATGGCCTGTACTTCTTGCCAGGTAGTAATTTTGCCCCTTTTGAAGAGGTGGAAGTACCAGTATCTGAAAGTGCTGAATTTTTCCAAAAAAAGTGCCCCTTGGAGGATTTTGATGGATTTCGGGTGGTTAGGGTTAAAGTCAACAATGAATTTTTATCACTAGAGAAGAACAGAGTAAGTGTGCAATGTTTGGAAACATTCATTCATTCTTAAAATGTTTTTATGAACATTTTGGAGAATTGTTTAGCATCAGAAATCCTTTTTAGACAAAGATTTCTAAATAAATACTTCATCTAGGGACATAGCTAATAATGATTAAATAGCTTGGTGGGAATGAACATCAGCTGTATGTATTATAAAGTAAAAATATATGAGCATAAGAGCATATTACAGCTAATGGAATTATGCATAATTGATGAGACATTACCTACATTACAATCATCTACAATAGACAGCTTATCAATATTTTATTAGACAATAACCTTGAATCTTACAAGACATATACACCATTAGTAAAGTGTGATTATGTCAATGTTTGCTGCATAAGAATCAAGTAATTATGTTATGAAACCCAACGTGAAGGTTTCAGCTCATGGAGTGATTTTCACTGCCTTTACAGCAAGTTAACATTTAGGTCATGTGTTATTATTATAACTATCTTCTTGCATTCTAAACAGACCCACATAACGCTGTACTGAATCGATTGACCTTATTCAAGAAAGAGGATGTACTACATGATTTGCTCTACATGCAACAGAGATGGTGTCATTGTTCCGAATCATTGATAAACCCTGACATACATGTATTTTGAGGAACAATTATGATAAGTGAGACTACAGCTGTGCAGAAATTTAGACAAAAATAATGTCCATCACTTGGCTTTTAATGAAACTAGTTCATTTACGTGTGTATTTGAAATGTGTTTATATATACTACTCAAAACAATTTAGGGAACACCGGAATAATCTCAGTTAAAGCAAGATCATTTATTTCATATAAACACAATGTTTCACAGAATTGATGAGAAACAACTGCACAATGAAACAGATGATAAAGGATGCATGTAGTGATTACACATTTCATGACATGACTACTGAAAGAGAGAGGGGGTTGCAAATGAAAATCCCGGTTCATGGAACATTTCAAACCTATTTGATGTTAAAAATCCGGTGTTCCCTAAATTGTTTTGAGTAGTATATATACATATTCCAAGTACCTTATCAATAAACTGGTACACATGCAATGATATAAGTACCAGTCTATCAGCAGTTTGCGCATCATAGTTGGTCAAAGACGGATGCATATGGGCTTCTAGTCATAAGACTATAACATGAATAAGGCCAATAGATCACAGAGTTAAGTATGACTAATTGCGGTGACACCATGTGAAATTCTCTATTGAGTAGTAATTAGTTCTGAAAAGAACTGGAGGCTACAACTCGACGTTTCGATCAGTATGCTCTGATCGTCTTCAGGAGAATGCCGGACTTTGGGAAATGCTGCTGCTTAAGTAGGCAGAGTTGATTCCAAAAACTAACCCTGTTCTAGTTATGTAAATCTTTATGCAATTCATTGTTATGCAAATTGTTATGCAAATTGTTATGCACATCAATATAATGCAAATCATTCAAAAAAATAATATATCTTAAAAGTTGCACTTGTTGTAAACTGTTAACATAATCATAAACAATACATAGAAAGTTAATGGCAGCTGAATGAATGAACAATACTTAACTTATACTTACTTAATTACATATTATAACTTAAAAAGATATTAATATAACCTAGGTCCCTAAGCTTTTTTTGAAATAATTTTAAGATTAGGTCCTTCCTTTTAAATTAATAAACCGGAATGTAAAAATAAACATAATATTAAATCTTACTTATGAAATTAAAAGGCGAAGGAATCAACTAAGAAAAACATTAGCTTAACCCTAACTCCCTAAGCATTGTTAGTGAACAATAAAAATCCTTCAAAATCCTCCAACTGCCTTTGTTGTCTAGGGAGTTAGGCTTAATGATGTGCAAGTTATTTTAAAAAAAACATTTGTAGAATGCTAACAAATTTAATTTGTCAGCATTTGTTTCCTTGGTAGCCGCTTACTTCTAAGAGCTCAAAAGTAAAATCGACCATTTAATTAACATTGCATCAGTTTCATTTACTAAATCTGGCCTAAGATAAAACTAAGATATTGATATGAGAGTGCCTATGTTCTTCTACTGAATAAGTACTGCAAAAGAATACTACCTTATGTATATGAAGTTAATGTATTTGTACTTATTGAAACTAGATTGTGAACAAAACAGTGACTGCCTTCACTTTTAATTGTTCTGTCGTAGTTAATTACTCTTAAAACTAGCTCCAACCAAGAAAACATGTGTTATGAACTTTGGCCGAAATAAATCATCATGCATATCCAAATTTTATTATAAGAGAAAAAAATATTATGAGATGGGGGGAAATGGAACGAATTGAATGAAAGAAAATAAAACAATAAAAGGTGTTTCAGAGCAATGCTACAGGAAGTCTTGGTCTAAATGATTGAATTACAGTTAGTGAATATACCCATACCCTGAGGCTAATCAATCTAACCCAGTCTGTAATTCCACATGGTTCAAACACAAATCTTAAACTTCAAAACCACACTCCGATCAGTGTTATAACTAGATGGCGTCTCATATGATTCATCAATGATATGATGACCTCCTCACAGTGCCTATCCTTGTGTATCCCAAACAAATAATCCCATTGGCTACAGCTAATCCCCTTGAGGGGATTAAGAGTTAATTCCCTCAAGGGGATTACCACTATACTCCTCACTAATCAAATCCGTTAACTGATAACTGAACTCTCCAAAAGGTTAAACCATAAAGATCTACAATTGTGAGAATCAAAAAGCTTTTAGATTACAGTGTAAAAGCAATTAATCCAATAACCTTAGTGAATATGACTACTTTTAAATTTGAATCAAATTAAAGCAGCAAATCTGAAATATTTATCAGTAAAATTGCAAAAGCTTTTAGGTTACACAGTGTAAAAGCAATGAATCCAATAACCTTAGGAAATATGACTACTTTTAAGTTTGAATCAAATTAAAGCAGCAAATCTGAAATATTTATCAGTAAAATGGCAAAAAGCATGAGCTTAAGGAGTAACTAAGTACTTGAAAGAGTAAAAATCTTTCTTCGGGGTAATTTTCTGTTGTTTAAATCAAAAAATAAAATTTTTATTCAATAACCCAAACAATCTCATAAAAAACAGTTCCTAAAATTAACAAAACTGTCCTACACTCAACAACCCCTTCCAGATGATTTCCAATTTTTTTTTCTGGTACAATTTTTAATCGATTGCCTCAGACGTACTTCAATTACTGTGATTCCAAACGGAAATTCTACAGAAAGACCAAAAGGCCTCAGGAAAGATTAGGATTGAACACTGCTTACTAAAGTAACCTTGGCCAAATTGGTCATGGAGGGAGACCTTTTTAACGATGTCAACAAGATGGTAGATGAAGGACGTAGAGGATGATTGAACCAGTTTTTGTTGGTTTTCTAGAAATGAATTGTCTTTATGTGCAAATAAACCCATAAATCTTTATAAATCTATCAAATTACAATCAATTGTTTAGTTCCTTGAATCATATCAGTAAACTCTTCACTAAAATCCAACCAAACACTAACCCTAATCAAACAGAAACCATTGGATACTAACCAATACATGTAATCTCAACAAATTCTTATCTATTTCTGCCCTCACTACTAACCCAGGCGATGCATCAGATGCAGTATAAAGCTTTTTTTTTAAACAAAAATAATGAAATAAAATTAATTCTAAAAAATGTGTAATAATCTGCCTCTTCTCTGTAAAAAAAAATTATAATAATAATTTTAGTGTTCTGAAAATAATATTCCTTTTAAGCAGACAAGTTGACTAAATACAGAAATTATATGACGTGCAAGTTGTTTTAATCAAACTACATGTAAACAGCTAAGTCAATCAGCAAAATTAAAACAAAAAACAGAAATGATTGAATGCCTCTCTAGCTTAAAAGTTTTGTTTTTATTATATAAAACTCTAACCACCAGAAAACAATTACTAGGTGAATAATATGAGTAAATTAAGAGCACTGTTATGAAGACATGATGATATGATTCCTATATCCAAACTATGCATTAAATAATGATTCATTCTCTTAATAAACTGTCTCACTATCACACTGGTTAACAATGCACTATTTATTACAGTCCCTAATTAAAAATAAAATACGACTTACTTTTAAAATGGAATTGATCCTCTTAATAGGAATTGCATGCTTATGGAATTAACAACCACCATGCCTGATACAAGATGAATATTCATGAGGAAATTACAAGGCTTGTAACTGGTTCTTTCTGTAACCCAGCAACCTGCTTTTTATGGGTTCCTGACCTGGTAACTTGTACATATAACAAGTTCTATATGGTTTCCAATGACTCTCACCTATTAAGCATAGCTTGCAAGTCAGATAATACAGAGATGCATATATGAATATAATTAGCATACTTAATCATGCGGTTATGATAGGAGACACATGCACAAACATACACCTTTTAATTCACTTATATTTCTCACCATTCACACATGCTATTAATAGTACTATAATCGAGCATAATCACATGCAACCTGATAAATGGATTGCTGTTATGTCAGCCATTAACAACAATAATGTTGTAATAATCACAGCAATACAACTACATAAGACCTGCCTGCAGAAACATGGCAAAATACTGCGAAATGTAACTCTATATAAAATGACATTCAGAATTTTGTATATGACCTTTGGACTTATTTGTATACGACTCTAATGTCATTTTTGAGTCATTAGCATATGGACCTAGATAGTATTCAGGCCGGGTATAGCAATTTGTATGTTAATCAAGCAAATGCCTAACTAAACATGGTCCATTAGTAACATCAACATTACAAAGACCTTTACAAATAACCCCAAAACATTCTTTCATAGCTTAACATTTAGCCAAGATATAGTCTTCAAAATTATAGATTGTGAAGAAAGGTGAATTAGCTTGGGGAGTTTTAAGAGACAGATTATTGCTATGCCGCCCCACACTCAGCAATATAATCTCACCCCTGGTATTACATACCACACAACAGTTCTCGCTTTATTTGGACACAAGATTGAGACGGGGATATTTATATTTGCCGTGAGGCAGCAAGTTTTAATGAAAGCAGCAGATTTCTGAGAGAGATATTTATCTGTGCTCAACACTATGTTAGCATCATTGTATGGAATGCTTGAATGACTCAGTCCTTCAGTAACATCAGAATATAAAATAATTGATCAAGATTATCATCTTAACCCACAGCAGGTCGTCAATCATGGCATCTATGAAGGCATCAAATTCCCCAACCAACTAACACATTGATCACCACCACAACACATGTGGACATACTAGATTGTTTATTTGAAGGAACCAAATAATATTTTGTTCAGGGTAAGGTACTCATGTGACCCCAACCTTTCTAGATGCCCCGAAGTAAAAACCTGTAGTTTATTTATCAGTCGGATATGAGCTTATCCCCGTCGGATTATGCTGCCGTATCCTCATCATAAGTAGTTATATAAATACATGGCACTCCATAGGCTATGCCTGAAGCATCCATACATCTGACATTCATTGGCACTGGATGTTAAGCTCCAACTATGTCACACTTACAAACCATATTAAACTTGTGATGAAACATATGTAGACCTTTAACTTACAATATTCCACATGAGTTGACCTTTGACTTTTGACCTTAGGCGCCCTTTAACCCCCATGGTTGTTACTTCAGACTGCCATTTCTCTTGTGTAGTATTAGATATTGCTTCCCATTGTACGAAGTTCTTTGCCGTTGTTGAATGGTGATTGTTGCAGGCTTTATTTCAATCAAAGGACAGCTGAAATAAAAACCATTAATATATGAAAATGTTCCCATATGTTAGAAGACTGAATGAACCACATAAAATCTAGCTACATTTTCAGAAATAAATAGCACTCCATATTTATAAGACAAAATGTTTTTAAGGAAAAAATTCAAGCTAATCTTGTAATATAATAGTTTAAGTGATGCAATTTCACAGTCTGTAAAGATTATACAAAATCTGGAACCAAACAAAATTGAATTGACATTAAGAATCAAATGAGGTTGTATAATCGATATTTGGCGGTGACATCACCTTCCAATTCTGCCCCTTTCCCCCAATGATGTGCCCGTTAATAGACATAAACTTGCTAGCAGGTGTTACTGCATCCATCCAAGACCATCGTCACAGCTTACTGCTCTAGAAACTCGGATCATTCCAACTTAATCTCAAGAGACACCGCTAACTGCTTATCATACAGACTGTGTCATTGTGTTTATATTAAAGCATGTAATTAGAAGCTAGTCTCTTTCTCAAGACATATACCAACCTGCTCATCATACAGGCTTCACCGTTGATATTACACCATGTAATTAGCAGCTAGCCTCTCTCTCAAGGGAGCAGGGAATTGATCTGAAAACCTCTTCCAGTTTTCAACTCCGACTTCATTCTTGAATCCATGCAAGATCTACAAAACAAAGAAAACATTTTTATTCATAAATATTACAATAAACAAAATATCAGACAGAAGTATTTTCAGTGGGAAGGTTGTTATGACAAAAATATGCTACAACTTTATTCATAATCATTGAATCTTTTTCCCATGGTTTATCAAACTATTATAATTTAAAGATGTGAAACAAGTGTATGAAGAAATATGGTTTTACACATAAAAACTAAAAACCAATGATGAAATAAGTCTTGTAATGTGTAAATATACCGTATAGAACATCTGCTTGAGGTCTGCTTTAGGATTCTGCCAAGACGCTACTGCATCACAGAAGAAGATGAAATCCTGTTAAAAGACAAGAACAATTCAAATATCAATGAATGTCTCCTGTTTCCAGATATAGTTGATGTTTACTAAATGTTTTATTTATCACAATGCACAGGTCGTCAATAACAACTCCAAATACAAATAATATTCACATAAAATAGGTTACCATAGATACAAAGAATGAGATTCTTGCGAAGTAACTGATAATGATCACTAGAGGGCGCTGTTACGCAGACATACCTGAACCACGCCCGCTGGGTTGACGTTTATCATGGCACAGATTCCACGGAATGCTGAATCTTTCTCTTCATTGTCACGGATATTCCTTAAGGAAGTACACCTAAGAGACCACATATCAACAAAATAAGTTTAGCATTGTTTCTGCTTAGTAGCTTCAAGAAAAAAAAGACTCGTTATCCGCTGACCAAATGCTACAAAGTATTTGCCATACATAAGTTTGAACTTCTATGAATGACAAAATGCAACATCAACCTTTTATAAAAGAATAACTTAAAGCAATTCAATAATGATACATAATGCATTTCAGTATTTCACAGTTGTGTATCCATCTGACATATTGCACATTCAACTCACCACGCATATACAGAACATGCTCAGATGGGATCCAATTCAGGGAAAACAACACAAATCAATAATGATTTTTTATGTCAATGGCAAGTGAGAATCCAAACTGTCAAGATATCTTGTCATTTTTTATTTTTGGTGAATGATGCGATCCAAGCGGCAAGTCAGGACAAGAACATACATGAAAAAACCAAATAGAAAATGCCACGTTGATGACATATTATTTCCATGTCATTAACTGTATGATATGACCCACTTAATGAAACATAAATAAAGAATACACACCACTGTCGTATAAACTGTGGAAGCACAGGGGCCACAACTTGCGGGCAAACGAGGCCAAGACGACCAATTGTGATTGCTACGGTAACAAACAGAGTGAAGACGACCAATCAAACGTCAACGTACGTCACATGACAAGGAGTGAAGCAGGCAGGAGGGAGAGAAAAGAAAGAAAAAACGGAAAACGAATCAACTCAAGAAACAACCACGATCTTGGTTGGTGTACAGACAACACAGTGTCGACTCTGGATGTTAAATCAAGTTAACTGCAACATAATCAATACCAAACAACAACAAAAACAGCAAGAAAATCACAGGGTTAAATAGAAAGCAATTTGGTTAAAAAATGCTCGAGAGATTTCTTTCACTTTAAAACAGATTGAAATGTAGGAACTAACATCACAATCCTAAACACCAAGAAAAAATAGAAATGAATAATTGAATTCATGAAAATACAAACACAACCATTTGAAAATGAACATTTCTGAGGGAGAACCAAAGCCATTTTTGCTTGTGTCAATTTAGCAATGAAATTTAATTATGTCATTATTTACACTACGCTCAGTTTCTTAACGGTATTAGCTTCTGAACACTTAATAATTTTTGTACCGTTCTTCCAATTTACTGATAAGACCATTTTATAATCTAATAATGAAACCATTTCAAAATTCCCAGTTTATAATCACCTCCCCCCCCCCCCCCAACTCCATCTTCCCACCAAACAAGGCCAATCCTATACATGTAAAACTTGTAGCTTAGCATGGTGAGGAGGATAAGTAAGACTAATTGCGGTGACACTATATACATGTACATACCAATTCAAGCGACTGGATATACAGTAACAATTATAGGTTGTACATTTTCCAAATTTCTTTGCTGCGTTAATTGTGGCAACTCTTCCTACGAAAATTCTCTATCTACTAAAAAGTTAAAATCCCTTTCCAAATACAAAATTTAATTAGATTGTAAACAGTCAAACGCTACATGTCCTTATGGTCGGTAAGTAATATTTTATTCATTCGTTACTCTGTATTCAAACATGACAAACACATCATGGCCATCTGGACTTTAAACCAAACATGCTGATGAGATGAGCCAGTCGTTCTATTTCCACTCACCAAAATGCATCAATTATCACAAAACTGACAAATCCCTACAGACATTGGTTAAACAAACTACAGACAGGATCACCATGCAATCAGGCAACATTATAACACTATCAATGCACATATGAAATCCAAGATGCCTTCAGTTGTTCCAAGATGGCCGTCATTTTTGATGTCTTAAATGACTTCCCGTTTGATAAGTTGATTCATGACAAATGTAATTACTGTACAACTGTGGTTGAAGAAATAAACAAACAGCCATTTATTCTTTGTATTTTTTCTTTCTAAATAGTCATGTGATTCTTTCCAGTATAAACTGTTCAGTTAATGAGAAACTGGGAATCTTAGATAAATTTTTGTATAATGGAATTTAAATTATAGATTAAGATAAATAAAAAGATGACACTATAGTGTAATGACTTCATCCATATATGCAACATTTACATCACAATGTTTCCAGTTTCTTTCTTAAGAATCAAACATTCACAATTATTTATTACCGATGTCCTGACCTCTTAAACCTTTCCTCCGTAACAAGTCACCATATATTAACTCACCTGTATTTTCTAGTAACGTCTTGGGTGTATTGGCTCGGTTGATTATATCCGTCAATTGATTCAGAACCAGAGGTATATATGGTTCCATCTCCTCACCTGATAAACGAATTACAATACATTAACATCAAATTCTTGAACTCCGGATTTCTAGTTAGTCCAAAAAATAAAAATTTTAATTGACAAATGTCAGAGTGTTTAATTAAGTAATCATTTTGTGCGTGTATACAGACCACCTGTATTAGACAGTTACAATGTCATGTCATTTAACCATTATGAAGTATAATTTCTCTGATAACTTACCCATTTGTATAGACACTTCACCAATGGCCCAGGTAGCATTGTTACATACAGAGATGAACTCAGGGTTCAAGTTTTGTCCGAGGACTGGCAGAAAGTCAACTGCAATCACAAACACAATAAGTATTTGCAGAAGTAATTATTTGACAAATGTAGTCATCTTTTTCTAATTAGAACACTAAAAGACAGATAATTTTCTAATAATCAAAGCTTTTTAAACTTAGCAAACTAAATAAAAATGCAGTGCATTGTAAATAAGGTGCGTTTTCTTTAAATCAGGAGTCAGATTTACACGATATAAATTGATCCATTTTCCCGTCTTCTTACCTATGCAGGGTTTGACGTGCTTGAAGCAGGCTTTAGTAAGATCTCCCAGAAGGGCAAAAGAACTCTGACGAACCTCAGGCATTTTATCCTGTGGGGAAAATCACAAGTCAATAACAGGAAAATCAATACACGTCTTGACAGATAATTCATTTACCATTCACCGTTCTAGATTTCACGATGGTGTTAAATTCCTAAAATAGTGCAGTGGCATTTCTACCAATGAGAAGCACCCCTACTACAGCTTATAAATAATTTCCTTAGGACATAAAGGAAACCGTTGTTTACAAGCCTAACTATCATAACATAACAAAATCAACCTTAAATGAGTGGGTTTTTTCCTCCTCTTCTTTGTTTTGGCGGGATTTCCCTAAAAACATCCATACATTTCAACATATCAATTTTATTTATGATACTCAAGAAATATTTTCAGGTTAATAATAACATGTTTTAAAGCTAAAACAAAATGGAGGATTGTACTAATACACATTTGTATGCAATAAACAAAACTTCCCAACTGACAGAATCTTTAAATCCAGAGTCCAGCATTCTCATGAGGACGATCAGAGCATACTGATCAAAACGTTGAGTCGTAACCTCCAGTTCTTTTCAGAACTAATTACTATTCAATAGAGAATTTCACATGGTGTCACCGCAATTAGTCTTACTTATCCTCTTCACCATGCAAAGCTACAAGTTTTACCTGACAGAATCTTGCCAACATTACACAATTGTTATTTTGTTGTCACCCAAAGAATGTTTAACCCTCCTACACATGGAGGCCACTCCCAACCACTAAATTCTGTTCTTAACCCTCCTACTACTACAAGGGTCAAAATCATTCAAAATTTTGATATACTTGCCAAGGTATATCTAGTGCACTTAACCAGTTCGCGTCGGAGGCCATTTTTTTTGCACCGCGGATCGGAAAGCGTCTAAACACGCCATAGGAAACTCGGGAATATTTGTATGCATGCTCGGTTGACGTGGCAACGAGCCGAGCGTACAGTGACATGCTTGGTAGACGTGGCCACGCGCTGTGGAAGCTTCAATTAACATGTTTGTGTGGGAAAAAGAAACCTGCACAGGGGCCCAGAAAAACTTTTTTATTCCCGACGCGAACTGGTTAAAAGTCACACACTGTCAAACCTTATGTGTAGTAAGTACATTTACAGGTCAAAATGAGTCAACTGTTTCTGACTGGTAAAAGCATTGTCTGGTATTGTTCAGGGTGGTCAAAATGACAGTCAAAACCAGTCAAAATGCCCCTGTGTGCACATTTGGGTCAACATTCAAAACAGGCAGTTGACTGGTTTTGACCTCTGTAGCAACTTCCCACTAAAGTGCAACAATAGTATGAGGGTTAATTAACTCTTTCTGGACGGCGCGCCCTTTTAGAAGCCCACACGCGCACCGCGTTTGGACGGCGCGCCACTTTAGAGGCCCGACGTCGTCACCTGACATCATCGTCTTGTTTTGACAACGTAACGCGGAAATGACCAATAAGAATTATAGGTCACGAACTTTCAATGCAAATTAGCTATAAATATTGATGATTTGACATCTGGAATAGACGTATACTCCGAAAGTTCGAGAAAGGTTTCGTTGTTGACGTTGCTTACATACGTTGAACATTTAAAAATGGCGGCCTCCGGGAAACTCACAACAGACGATGCACAACACATGCTTTCTGCTTGGAATTCTGACGTGGAAAGCGACAATGGAGACATTGAAGATACAGACAGTGACAGGAGCAGTGATTTTCAAGGTAATAATGACAGTGAAGCCTCTGAACCTGAGAACATAAGTACCGATACTAGCGATAGCGATAGGCCTAGTACATCCAGGGTGCGACCTCCACAGCGAGCAATGCCACAGGCTAAGCGTGCCCATAGGACTTCCAATAGCGCTAGTAACACAAGCAAACTTTGGACAGATGTTACACATGTTACTAATGATTCTACAAGTTGTTCTTTCAGATTTGTTCCCCCCACTGGCAAACAGTCGGGTGTAGATGCGAGCCTAGATGAGAACTCAAATCCACTTGACTGCCTTTTTGCACTGCTGTCAGATGATGTAATGCAGACTTTGATACATATGATCAACGAGTACGCTAACTACAAAGTGATGTTGAATAACCCACCAAGACGCAGGTCTGTCTTCAGAAATTGGAAGCCAATCACCAAATATGAGATCTTGAAGTTCTTTTCTGTCTTGATTGCCATGGGACTCAACAAGCGCCCAGCTGTGAGGGATTACTGGTCACACTACCCAGTCTACCACACTGTATGGTTCAACCAGATGTTTTCTAGGGAAAGATTTGAGTCCATCTATCACACAATGCTCCACGCCTCTGATGTTGAATCACAGTCCAAGGAGAAGATCGAACCCTTCCTCAACATACTTCTTCGTAAGTTTCAGGATGCATTCTACCCCTTTGAGAATGTTTCGATTGACGAGATGGTGATTGGATGGAAAGGTCGCTGGAAATACAAGCAATACAACGCTGCTAAGCCAAAGAAGTACCACATCAAGACGTTCGGTCTGTGTGACAGCACCACCGTGTATGTTATCAACATCCTCTGCTACTTCGGGAATGAGACATTGTATAACCCTGACATGGATACTTCAAGTGGACAAGCTGAGAAGGTGTTTGAGTATCTCCTTCGGCCACTAGGAAAAGGGCATCACATATTTGTGGACCGCTACTACACAACAGACAAACTCATCACCTACTTGACATCCAGGAAGATGTATTACACAGGAACACTCAACATCAACAGAAAGAATTTCCCCCCTGAAATAAAGAAGATCGCACTAAAACATCGAGAGGCAAAATTCTATCGAAGTGAAGATGGCACCACACTATGTACAGCATGGAGGGACAAGAAAGCCCGTAAACCCTGCCTTTTAGTTTCTACCAAGTCATCTACTGAGATCATCGAAGTCAGCAGGAAATTTGGGGAGCGTGTACAGATGCCAGCTGTCATCCATGACTACAACCACTCGAACGGTTGCGACAGAGTCGATCAGACTGTCTCGTACTACAGCCAGTTCAGCAGGAAGACAAAGAAATGGTGGAAAAGAGTATTCTTCTGGTTGTTAGAGGTCTGCCAGTCCAATGCATACATCCTATACTCGCTCACAAGACCGGATCCTGACAAGAAGGTCAGCCTTCACAAATTCAAGAAGTCTCTCATCACTTTATTGGCAGAAGAAGCAGCAATGATCGCCCCACCGGAAGAGTTCCAAGAACGACGAACAGGACGACCCAGGCAAGGAAACCCAATAGAGCGTCTTCAAGGAAACAAGCACCTGGTCTGCAAAACAGAGGCATATGGCAGGAATTGCATGGTTTGTAGCACCCCAAATCAATGCAGGAGGACAGTCTACATCTGTGGCGGATGTGCTGACAAGCCCCATCTTCATCCTGGGAAATGCTTCCAGGCCTATCATTCTTCAAGACACCACGAGGACGATGACTCAAACTGAAATCTATAATTTGTATACCTCAGACATAATAAGTCCATTCAGAAGTAGTAATACACTGGTAGGAAATTGGTAGGGAATATAATTGGTAAGTACAAACTGACATTGTTTTTTTTTATAAAAGAAATAAAAGAAGAAAAAAAATTGTAAATTTATTCAACCATATTTCTATTGTATTTCTAATTGGTAAGTACAATCCGAAATTGTTATTTGTTTTATATCTGTTGAAAAAAAAATAACAAAAAAGAAAAATAACAAAAAAGAAAAGAAAAAAAAGAAAAAAAATGTGTTGTGTACATATATCCAGCTACTTTTCTAATTGGTAAGTACAAACTTAAATTGTTCTTTGTTTTATATCTGTTGAAAAAAAAGAAAAAAGAAAAAAAAGAAAAAAGAAAATAAAAAAATAATTTAAAAAATGTGTTGTGTACATATATCCAGCTACTTTTCTATTGTATTTCTAATTGGTAAGTACAAACTGAAATTGTTATTTGTTTTATATTTGTTAAAAAAAACAATAATAATAATAATAAAAATTTTAAAAATCACATTGTTTGTGATTTTCATATTTTTTGTAGATGGTAGGTATTACCTGATGTGATAATGTAGTTAGCATTCCACATGATAATACTGTGTTGCAATTTTAATTTTGTGGTGATCTAACGATATTTCCATTGTATTTCTATTATTATCTATTCTATTTGCATAGAGATCATCAAAGTCTCAAGGAATTACTGTCCATTCAAAATAGGATATTTTCAAGACTAAGATGTTTTCAAGACTGATGTTTGTGACCATGCACTTCTTTCATGCAGTCAGACCACTGGGTCTTCTATACCCACGGTCCCCACCTCAACACATACACAGTTAGGCTAACCAATGGGTCATCTATACCCACGGTTTTCTCCTCATCCCAATTCAGTCCTAATCCTTAGGGTCTTACGACGTCTGGGTCTTCTCTTTCGTTTCCTGTCTTTGCACTGCACCTGTACACAACTGAATCTCAGCAGCTCCGTTTACAGCCTGGCAGTTGAGGCAACTGATTGAAGCTTCTACAACCAATCATTCTCTGCAGAACCTCAAAACCAACAGTTCTTTTCAGAACTTCACATCCTAAAAGAGATTTTATTCATGTCTGTGTTCACTTATTAATACTACTAACTTTCAATTACATTGCTATCTATTTTTCCCAAAAACATTTAAAAAAAATAATTGATGGCCATAATGAACTGCGGGTAATCCCAAGATGATCCCCAACTCAGTATTCACACTCAGTAAGTCATAACCTTTATTTTGATACCTTACTCTCTTCAATAGACCAAAGATAAACAAATTATTAATAATTTCCCCAACAGAAACAACATACAGTATGTTGTATCAAGGTTGTATTTTATGATTTATTTATATATACATGTACAGGATGTTACTATGCATTATGGGTAATATTATCATGCCCTGATGTATTCGGACATAAACAAACCTTATTTATTTGTGGTACAATGCTTATTTACAGACTTTCAATCAATAACTTTGTAGATTTAGCAATTATTCCCAAGGGAGCGATAAACAATATTTTATATTTGTATGGCTGTAATGCATTCTGGGTAATCCCAAGATGATCCTCATCTTAATATTCACACTGAGTAAGTCATAACCTTTATTTTGATACCTTACTCTCTTCAGTAGACCAAAGATAAACAAATTATTAATAATTTCCACACTTGACCTTGATTGTTTACATTATTGCATAACAGAAAACAACATACAGTATGTTGTATCAAGGTTGTATTTTATGATTTTTTTTATATATACAGGATGTTACTATGCATTATGGGTAATATTATGCCCTGATGTATTCTGACATAAACAAACCTTATTTGTTTGTGGTACAATGCATATTTACAGACTTTCAATCAATAACTTGGTAGATTTAACGACTATTCCCTAGGGAGCGATAAACAATATTTTATATTTGTATGACCGTAATGCATTCTGGGTAATCCCAAGATGATCCTCATCTCAATATTCACACTCAGTAAGTCATAACCTTTATTTTGATACCTTACTCTCTTCAATTGGAAAAATAAATAAATAATTATTAATAATTTCCACACTTGACCTTGATTGTTTACAGTATCAAATTACAATAATGTAAACAATTCTGTCCATACACGTGCAATAATTCCGGGTAGAAAGAGTTTTAAGCAACCTTCAGTACATACATGCACAAGTCTGCTGTCCTTTCCAAGTAATCTTACAAAATCAACTGTGTGCCACCCAAGGCCACTGTAAATGTTTGAAAATATTAGTATGGCCTGCAATGTATCGATGGGAGACCACCTTACCCTGTAATCTCAGTGGTGTGACAGTGCACAGAAGGGTAACCATAGGAGGCCACTGGCAACAGCTAATGGCTTGGAGTGGCCTGAATGGGTTGTTTCAAAAATTGCACTGATTGTAGGAGGGTTAAACTCGGTGGAAAAACAGCTTCATTGGGAAATAATTTATTCACTAAAATGTTGAACTCACAATTGCCAGTTGCATTTACTGTGTACACACATATAACAACTTAATAAATGGATTACAGTTGTACATACCTGCATACACTGGAAGAGAAGACTAAGTATATTACTTCTTTCTACAAGTTTCTCAATATGCCCTTCTAATCCTTCAGCTAATCCACTCAAGAGGTCTAAGGCAACGATCATGAAGTCTTTATCTGGAGGTTCAACTTGGTCTGGTCTAGCATCAGAAGCCTGTAATATAATGAACAAATAACATATTGTTTGCCATCCACCATGAAACATCTCTGATATATTTGTACATGGATAATAAGGATAATAATAATAATAATAATAATAATGTAGACTTACATAGCGCACGTATCCACCAAACTGGTGCTCAAGGCGCATTATATTATTACCCCTGCTCATCAGGCTCATAAATCATTCCTGAAACCATCTCAACTCCCTGGGGAGCATACAGCTCAATTGCTGCCATTTCAGCGCATATGGGCTAATCAAACACAACGACCAACTCTGCCCTCACAGGTACCCATTCACCCCTGGGTGGAGAGAAGCAATTATGGTAAAGTGTCTTGCTCAAGGACTCAAGGACACAAGTACCCCGGTCGTGGTTGGGTTTGGAACCCACATTCTGACGACTCAGCCATCAGAACACAAATCCGACACACTAAACCGCTCGACCATGGCCCTCCACATGTCTTTTTGCCATTGCTCTCTCTGTCGGCGTAATTAACTTGTTGCTTAATGTTGTCTTTTCCGTCCTAACTTGCTTCAGCGACCCTCCAGTGGTGTAACGGGGGTGGGAGGATGGGGGGGTGTAACGAGGTATAAAATGTTCAGTGGGTTTCTTGTGGTAGGATGGCCTTGTAGAGGTGCTGGTCACCTGTTCTATCTTACCACTCACTGGCTTTGTTTAAAATGAATGTTGTGTATTTTTTTGTCTTTAGGATTTTGGTTTTATATTTAATTGATGTAATTTAATTGCCAGTGTAAAATGTAATAAAATAAATAAAATAAAATGATGAATTGTCAAAATGTTCAGTATATGTTCAACTTGGTCTGGTCTAGCATCAGAAGCTTGTACATCATGAAACATCTCTGATAAATTGTCAAAATGTTTCGTATAGGTGAACCAAAGATAAACGTCACAGTAATACAATGAGCATTATTAAGACAGTGTTTATTGTACAATAATACAATAAGCATTATTAAGACAAACAATGTCTATTGTAATCAATGACTAAACATCCATTTTGCCTTAGTGCAAAAAAAAACCCCCATATAACAATACATTCATTTTATTGTGACACCCAGACTACCGATCCAAAATCACCGTGTCAAACATCAAAGTGTGAAAGCACCAGTCTTTTATAGACAAGAGCTTCATTTCCTGAACCATTTACATGTGTTTTTAGAAAATCAACATGTCAATAGATTTACAAGAGAGAAGGCATCATTAACCCTAACCCCCTAGGTATTCTGGCTAGGAACCTTCCTGAACCCTAACCCCCTATAGGTATTCTGGCTAGGAACCTTCCTGAACCCTAACCCCCTATAGGTATTCTGGCTAGGAACCTTCCTGAACCCTAACCCCTATGTAGGTATTCTGGCTAGGAACCTTCATGAATCCTCCAAAATCCATCAGTGCACTTTTGGAAACATGCCCTTATCTTCAAAATGCACCATGCATTTTCGTTGATCTTTCATATTCAGCACTTATGGACTGTACTTCTTGCCAGGTAGTAAATTTTGCCCCTTTTGAAGAGGTGAAAGTACCAGTTTCCAACAGATTTTGCTGGGTATGGGGTGGTTAGGGTTAAGTAATCCAAGTTGCGGATAAACATAATACTTACAGCAATCTGAGCTAATGTCTTCTCAGTAAGGGAAACACATCGTTGATATACAGGTTCACTATACGGCAAGAAGCCAGATTGTAATGCTGTAGCTACAGATGATAAACATTCAAGTAGAGGAAATAAATCCTTATCTTCATCTTTCAATGAATTCCACTTATCCAACAACGGAGGCATTAACATGTTGATGTACTCCTATGAAGAGAAACCAAAAAATTACTCATTATTCCTTACAAATATTCCATACGTTTCAGGACTTTTCACATCAACATTATTTTCAGTTCAAACAAACTAGCAAAATATATTAACCCTTCTACTACTACAAGGGTCAAAATCAGTCAAAATGTTGATATACTTGCCAAGGTATATCTAGCGCACTTAAAGGTCAAACACTGTCAAACCTTACGTGTATTAAGTACATTTACAGGTCAAAATGAGTCGACCGTTTTTGACTGGTAAAAGTATTGTCTGGTATTGTTCAGGTTGGTCAAAATGACAGTAAATGACAGTGTGCACATTTGGGTCAACAAAATGACAGTGTGCACATTTGGGTCAACAGTAAGTTGACTGGTTTTGACCTCTGTAGCAACTTCCAACTAAAGTGCAGCAATAGTAGGTTTAAAGAACTAAGGAAAATTTTCTACTCACCGGTTTATTAAGATGATGTCCAACTGAGTCAGCCAGAGTGCCTATAGCATCATACAATATGAGAAGGTTCTTATGTTGGTATTTACTGAATGCAAAGACTAACGTTTGTAAGATAAAACCTAGGTATGGAACCAGCTCTGTGCATGCTTCTTCTTCTAGGGTGGCAAAGGCGCTACAAGCAGCTTCTTGTACTCTCTTATTGGTGTCAAGAATTCTCTTCAAAAGCTGAAAATACACCAAAGCAATAGCTCTAAAAATAAGAGCAAAACTGATCCTTTCCTTTTAACAATCAACACTTTACAATTTACACCTTGTTATAAATCTCTTATCAGAAATATCGTATAAATTAAACAAAAAGTTAGGTTAACTTCAAACACCGTCTCCCTGTTCCTTGTCATAATATTAGCAAGTAATGCATCTGATCATTTTTGTAAACGGTATCTTGGTAAATTTAATCCATGTTTAAAAAACATTAAGATAAACATTTTGACATCCTGGTTTTCAATGTGAAGTCAAGGGCAATACATTGATCCTTAATGTTTAAAGGGACAATATCACGATCAACAGGGCATGGAAATGCAGTGCTAGTTTTAGATTAACTCAGTGACTGAAAATAATAATAATAATATAGCGCCCAATCCATGAAGACATGCTCCAAGGCGCTTAACAAGGCAAATGTAAAGTGTAAAATATAAAAAGTTTCGAATACATACAAACATGTAAAAGTTTAAAAATTAACAAATTCCAAAAGGCTAAAATGACAAAAATGTTACAAGGACGATAATGTTAAAATAACCATGTAACCCCGACCTAAAATAGGTCTTAGGTTACTAATTTTCTTTTCTGTAAACTATATTAATTTCCTAATGTATTAATTTCTTTATGTACAAATTTCTTACTCCTTTGGAAACATATGTGCTTATATTCACAAGCTGGCCTTGTGAATAGTGTTAATTTCTTGTTTCCTGCTAGCCTTTGTTCTACCCCTACTTCTGTTTACGATTAGGTGTTAATCTTCCTGTTACTTGGTAAAGTGAAGATGCACCTGTTTCATGCTTTTGTTTTTAATTAAGTGTGAGTTCACAAGTTTATCCTCACAATAGTTTTCCTTTAATGGACCTTTAATCCTTGAAGGCACCTTCCCAGCTTGGGGTAGGGTGTGAAATCACTGTAATATCTTATCTGCCCGGTTACACAGTGACCAATCAGCTTTGGAGCCATATCTGATACCTTTTAAATTGTCCAATAAGGGTCTGGCTTGACCACGTGATCAGGGTTTGGGGTGAGGGAATTGTTTGCCCCAAGTTTGGCTGGACCTAGCCAACGTTGCCACTGCTTGGGAATTTTCCCAAGATCTTGGGAATTTCATACCCAGCTTGGGATCTTGGGAAAAAAAACGAAAAAGAGGCCAAATCTTGGGAATTTTCGTTTAAGTGCCACAATAAATTGTTTAAGCATATTTTTTAATAATGTTTTATTGAATTATTATTTAAATACTAAAAAATTCTTCAAATGGAGCTCCCATACCACAAAGTAGCCGGGTCACTGGTGGTGTTGCGGGTAGTCGGTGATTGGTGTATGCCTGCTTATACAGTGCATTGTACACACGCATGGGAGCTAGACAATGTGTCTAGTTTCCTTCCTTTAAGCGTTGTAGCATACTCTTGAATTGACCGCATCTGTCTATTTGTTTTGTTTGAGTTGACCGTTGCCTGTCATTAATTTAGTGTCAAGATCGTTAAGGCGGATCAAGCTACAAAATCCTGCAACTTTTAAGCGGTATGTAATACTATAGTTGTAGGTTTAATAAAGAATACAGTATATGGAAACATGAGTACGCCAGAGTCAGACCCTGAACATGCTGAAGTGCCTGATGGCCAGTCTTCTGCTGTTGTAACCCCTCCCAAGAAAAAGATTAGAAAATGGTACAACCAACCATTCAATACGGAATGGCTGGGGAAGAGGAACTAAAGACTGGCTCTCCGGTGATCCATCAGATAAAGTATGGAGCCGTTTGCAAGGTGTGTGACACTAAATTCAGGAACCCCAACAAGCGATCACTGCTAAATCACAAAGATTCACAAAAACACAAGAGCAACTTCACAGCAAAAACGAAAAACTGTTAATATTAATACTTTCTTCAGAAGAGAGCAGAGCCAGATGAAAGAGAAAAGTTGTAAGGGCTGAACTTCTCCTTACAGGCTTTATGGCAACATCACGTCCCTTTATGCAGGCAGACCATCTTGTAGAAACCCTCAAACAGATGTTTCCAGATAGTAAGACAGCTCAAAACATGTCCCTAAAGCACACAAAAGCCTGTTACGTTATGCAAGAGGGTATTGCACGAGAGAGCGATCTGAGTATCACAGGAGATCTGCAAAAACAGAAGTTCTCTTTGTTGATAGATGAAAGCACCGATGTTTCAGTCAGTCAGGTACTAGCTGTGGTGGTAAGATACTTTGATGAGGACAAGCGTGAAACTGTTGATGTTTTGCTGACACAGTTGATGTAGAGCGATGCTACTGCAGCGGGACTCTACAGAGCAGTCAAGAATCTCTTTGAAGAAAAGGAGATTCCTTTTAACAATATGATTGCTTTTGCCAGTGATAACTGCTCTACAATGATGGGTTCTCACAGTGGTTTTCAAGCCCTTTTGAAGAAAGATATTCAGGCATCTTCATTCTTGGATGCATTTGTCATTCTTTTGCATTATGTGCAAATCATGCAAGTAACTGCCTCCCATCGTGGCTAGAAGTATTCTTAAAAGATGTCTGCTGCTACTTTGCTCGAAGTAGCAAGCGTCAACATGAATTCCGTGCAATCCAAGAAGCAATACAAGCACCAGCACACCAAATGCTTAAACTCTCCACAAACCGTTGGTTGTCTCGGAGGAAGAGTAATTGCCAGAGTCTTAGAACAATGGGATGTATTGAGATTGTTCTTCCAGAGCCAAATTACAGAAAACAAAATTGATGGAGCTGCAAGCATCTGCACCAAACAATGACAACCCCTGGAACAAAGCACATGTTGTTATTTCTCAACTATGTTCTAGGAAAGTAGATGCCATGAATGTGGAATTTCAATCTGAGCAATTCAGACTAAGCAAAGTGCACAGTAGAATCTCTGGAGAATATCGACATCCTTGCAATGTTCATTAAGGATGATGTTATTGACAACAAAGAACTATCTGATATCGACCCATCAAACCCAAGACTCCAGAAACAATGGAAAGACATCAATCTGGGTGGCAGATGTGAAGCTCTCTTGAAAAGAGCAGACACTTGGGGACAAAGAGCAACGGTTCGATTGGACTGCATGATGTTCTTAGTAGTGCTTTGTCAACAAAATGCAGAAGAGGGTCCCTTTGAACAAAGAAAGTGTCATTGCACAGCTATGCATCCTTGATCCATCTGAGGCTATCTCTACTGGAAGGCAGAAGTCTATCATAAACATTGCAGTTCACTTCCCAACCCTTGTTGATGAGGAACACTTGGATGAGCTACAAGATCAATGGATGGCACTTTTCTATGCCAAGGAAGTGCTAAGCAAAATGGATAATCATACTCCATCATCATTCTGGTATGAACTCAGACTGATAAAGGATGGAAATAATCAGTCTAGGTTTGGTCTGCTGTCCAATTCATGTGTGGACTTTTCGTATCTGCCACATTCATCAGCATCGTGGAAAGGGTGTTTTCACAACTGAATCTTGTGAAAACAAAGCAAACAAACAGATTGCACACTAGAACTGTTGCAAACAGGCTTCTTGCTAAACAGGCCATTTCTCGTCAAAGTGCAAAATGCTACACATGGACCCCATCCAAGTGTCTGATCAATGATGTGAAGTATGCGTTGCCTGTGCCACCAACGGTATGTAGATACAGCAGTTAAGGATGGGATAGACCCTGTCTCCATGACTCATGATTTAGCAGTCGATGAAGAAATGGGTGCCCCTTCCACATCTATTTAGGTAAGTTATCTTCGATGAATATATGCAAATGACTGAGATCAGAAGGGTTTTGTATTGATTTGTGCATAGCTTGGGAAATCTTGGGAATTTTCAAGTGGTCATCTTGGGAATTTTTTTTTTTCAGAGTGGCAACATTGGACCTAGCATTCTCACGCCAGCCATCGTCCTGATCACAGGCTCTGTCATCTAGTTTCTTCAGAGGTTTTCGACTCTGCACAATACTTCATTTCATCATAATTTACTCTACGAATGTTGGCTCTTTTTAAAAGGTGAGTTTAAAGTTAGATATAAATTACCTTATGTATTAATGTGCTTCCATATGAGATTTTATCTTTGTTTTATTTTTGTTCAAACTTAAAGATGGACTACAACGGAATAATGATAAGTGCTGTGTTGCTGTTTTCGTTCGAGAAATGTGTAATGATTACTAACATATTATTATTATTCAATAAAACTTGTTCCTTCATGCAAAAAAAAACTCAATTTGATCGGCTTTCTACGACCCAGAAAAGCCCAGTTTCACCAAAAGCCCTCAACTCATGAATAATTCATACTTCGTGTGTGACGTAGCACCCATGACGCTTTGTTACCCGCCCCACGCACAACTGTCGATCGTGTGTACTGTATGCATTTACCATACATGCAATGCGGAACAACAGCGGACAAGCGACATCTTCTACACCGAAAAACAGCGAAAATGTCCGATAGAAGCGAATATTGGGAAGATCACAGTATAGATGAGGAAGAGGAGTTTCATATAGGCACTTCTGAGGATAGTGATGTCAGCTGTAGCGATGAGGGGAGTTCCCCAGACGAGAGAGAAGGCGAAGACAAAGACGAAGAAGTCGAAGTACGTGGCGCTGAACCATACCGGTTCGAGCCACTTGCGGCGCCTGCAGTTGACCAGCCCAGTGACGGTGATCGTCAGGCCGAAGACGACGAACCAAATCCTGATGATAGACGGCTAAACACTACGGAAGCGTTAAAGGCCACAACCAAAAAAAAAATTTCAAGTTACTATCTCGCCGCGGCGAGATAGTATCTCGCCGCGGCGAGATAGTAACTTGAATTTTTTTTTTGGGTTGTGGCCCTTTAACGCTTCCGTAAAACACAGACTGGTAAGCCCACAAAATGATTCATGATTGAAATACTGAATGATGCTTCGTTTGATCAATTCGTTTCTGATGTACAAAAATAGCTAGTTGTAGGCTATACTTGACAACAACATGAACGAACATGATGGAGACCCAAGGTACATAATGTAGTAGTACATGTACATGTGTACAATTGTACATGTGTACAATACATGTACAGTGGAAATTTGGGGGTAATTACTATGTCTTGCGTTTTATGATTTGTTGGCAATATTAGCCAGTATTTATGAAGACATGATGGGAAAGTGATCACTGCTCAAAATTCAAATAAAATCATGATCTTTTACCATCATGCTTTAAGCATAATTGACATTTAGTCTTTCCCTGCACAATAAAAATGTTTGATCTGCCCATGGAAAAATGTATTCCTTCGTGATGTACCTGTCCTTGATCAGTTCATGGGGGATGTATTTCAAGATCAATTTTTAAGTAGTGCAACCCCAATGACAAAGTTACTAAAATTATATTTTCCTTGTTTTTTTTTTAATAGGTGTTCGTGTGGACATTGTGTTCTTCAGCCTTTGCTCGCAAACTGTATATGTTGCAAAGAAGTTGAGAAGACAGAGAACATGATGCGGCAGCTGGACATCAACGTGGATGATCCCAACCAGTGCCTTACCATCCATGATTGGTTTGATGCGATCTGCCTCCACCCAGGAGTGCTTGCAACAGCGTATCTTCAGAGATGCAGTTGAAGGAACACTTGACCAGTAAGTGATTTGAGTGTTGACTGAATGTACAAAGCCAATGTACCATCAATTTCAATTAATATTTTAGAGCAATGTCCGTTTTGAATGATCTGCATATCAAGCAGATTACTTTTGATTGACCAGAATGAGCACCGGTGTTTACTTCAGAGTAACCGCACACAACTGAATATGACCTTGGTTGACCCACGTGCATCTATATCTTATTGTACATGCATTACATGTATGTAATTGTTTACTTTTGATCATGATTGCCTTTTGGTATGGTTATAGTTTTATAGCATTTCAGTTCACATGGTGTTAACGTAAACAATATCGATACTCCACCATGCAAATCACAAATCTTATGTTTATAATTTTGTCAGATTTTTTGTTTTGTTTTACAGAAAATATCGCCATGTTGCATATCGGCAAGTGGTGAGGTGGTGTTGGGGTTATCTTGGCCGTTTCAACCGGTGCCACTGCCATCATGTGTAATGGACGCAATCCGGACGTTCCCAAACCCTGATGGACAGTACAAAGGATTTCGTATCCACCACTGGATTAGGCCGATTTGCTTTGTTTTATTTTTTAAATTGGTAACATTCTTCCCTAGTTATAATGATCTGGAGGGAGTTACAAATTATTTTGTGTGTTCATAAACCATGATCAATGGCAGAATCAATTACGTGTGTATTTCATTTTGTGTCTTTTCGGGGGGGGGGGGGGGAAGAAGTTTATTAATTTAGCACTAATGTGAAATAAACTTGTTTTATGTTGCCAACAATATACTATGGTAAAAACATTACAAATTCGGTATGGCAGAAAGATGCCAAGAACTGAAAATTTTACAAGACCTTAGTACTTTCGAATAAATGACAAGACAAAATATGTATGTATTTGCAACCAACAATTGAGTTTATTTTTGAGGTTAAAATATCAAAATTAAAAAAGTTGCCTCTTGATGACGAAAACAACTTAATCAAAACCCTGTACATACTTGTTTGGAACTTGGCCATTGTTCTGTTAAACCGAACTGGAAATCCTTTGAAATTCGTTTCACACTTGCTGCTCTTTTCCCAGGAAAAAACTTACATTCAGCATAACTCTACTGCTGAGCAGGTTCAGATTTTCTTGGATTAAAGCTAATTCAATTAGGTTTTTTGGCTTTGCATCACAAAAGGGAGAAGTGTGACAAAGACTAATATTGTAAATCTCATGTTGGTAAATCTCATGTACTTCTGCCTATAAAACTTAAAACTTGTTCTGAGTGTACAGTGGCAATAAATTGTAAAATACAAGAATAGAATAACAATAAATGTGTACAGGCCATGTCATTCTGTCTTCAATCAAATATTAATAAAAAATATAAAAGACATGTATATAGCACCAAATCCATTTGAATAAAATGCTCCCAGGCCCTTTAAATATAATAAAATAACCTAAAGTAACAATAGCAAAGATTATAAAAGATTAAATACATGATAGCCAGATAAAGTGATAAAAACAGGCAAATATCAGCAGGGGCGGATCCAGGAATTTTGGCATGAAGGTGAAATCCTTTCGTGTATTATTCACGAACTTCACCCATTCCTTTGATATCGCAGGATCCAGCGGAAATTGAAAAAAATGAGTCTCTGGATTCTTAATACTATTTCTAGTGCATCCACCAACAACACATGAAGTCGGCATTATATAACTGTTACAGAACAACGTTGAAAAAAAGCTTCATAAAAACTTCATGCCTCTGCTGACGCATGAAAACGCATGTATAATATACACGGAAGTAACATGGCGTCTTCTGTTTACTCTCGGGTGCTCATGGGTTATACGTCATCCCTTTTCGCTGGTTTACAAGTCCGCTGGTACTATATCGTGGATTTCATAGTGGATTTTCAATGGGTCTTTGTCGGGAACCAGTGCAGGGCGGGAAATTTCAAAAATCGAAGAAGCGGGGTCTAATTTTATCGGTCAAATTGCAACAAAATTATAAAGAGAAAAACATGACCACAACAATAAATTGTTACCTGAACACAACATAAACAAGGTTCGATAGTCAATTTAATGTGAGAGTTCTCGTTGTAGTCCATCTTTAACTTCTTTAGGTTAAGTTTGGAGTCTGATTTCTTGAGTTTTATGAGTATCTTGCATATTTTCTTATTCACTGTGTTTTAGTGATTTGGCAAATATTTTCCTTATCAAAACTTAAAGATACAAACTGCTGTCTTATGATAAAGTTTTGATATTAGAATATTTATTTCTATGGAAGAGGTTGCTAATTTATTTTATTATTATGTTCCTTTTATATGATTCTATTCTTGAACTGTTCAATGTACACAAAACTTAGGGACACAAACTGTTGTCTTGTAATAGAGTTTTGGAGGACAGATATTTAACTCTACGAGAGAAGTTTTATTTTAAGTTTTAATAGTTATATTTAAACATTTCTTGTGCTCTTTGTTTAATTATTGCATCCCGAAACTTAAAGACACAAGCTGTGTCTTATGATAAAGTTTTGAGGTTGGCAAGTTTGATAGTTTACTGAGCTTGTCTCAAGTGAGACAATTTCTTTTGATTCTTAATGTTTTCTACGAAGAGAAGTTGTTCTCATTTAATTTATTTTATCACCTAATGTGAGGTGGCCTTCAGGAATTTTTATCCAGCCTACATTGATTGTATGGTTTATAGAATTATGTAATTATGGCATGGACCATACGCTCTTTTTAATAGACTCTTTTAATAGCTCGGACTACTGGGACAACCCCACCAGCTGATAGACTGGACGTTGTTAAAAGTTTGAGGATCGCCTTAGCACCCTATATACACCCAGTACGCCCGAGACTACATCAGCCATGCAACATTATCATCTGTGACCGCAAGTATCAACCTACATGTATATTATAATTCTACACGTTTTGAGGACACACCATTTTCAAGTAGTTCTCCGCCGCTTCAAGATTTTTCAAGATCGCTCCGGAGGACGAACGCGTTATAAATTTCCTTAGTATTTGATGCCTTTAATCATTTTATGTAATTAAATTCCAGGATCCTGATTATTGTATAATTTATTGTTCTTTTCCTATTACTTCATTTCGTTCAACATATTTTCATGATACAGATAATAAACCTATAGTTTTCTGTATGTGCACACCAATCTTGAATTTTCCTATGTGGGTCTTGTTTACTCAAAAGGGAGTTGTTTAATGTTTCGGTTCCCGCTATTTTGAGGATGAACTACGGGGTTACAACCATAATAGATTAAACTACCACAAAGGACGATACATGACTTACAGGACACAAAATTACATTGAGACGCTAAAAACTTATTTGCAGAAAGCCTCACGAAAATAAAAATGTTTTCAGCTTAGACTTAAAACTGTCAACAGACTCTGCCTCTCTAAGGCGCACATCAAGTTTGTTCCAGATACCAGGAGCAATAGCAGAGAAAGCTTAGTCACCAGCAGTACACAATTTAGTATTAACCCTAACCCACTAATGGTTTTGGCTAGGAACCTTCCTGAATCCACCAAAACCCATCACTATGCATGGGCTATATAGTACTGAGTCCATCAAAATGCAACACAACCAGCTGTTGGAGTTTGATTGGTCTGGGGTGGTTAGGGTTAATATACTGCAACCTAGTACTATCAGAGGATGAATGGGTGTTTCTGAGTGAATACCCCTAAATAATACCCCACATGATAAGGCCATATTACCATTGCTGCTGCATAAATGAGCCAGTAATTTTCAGTCACTGTGTTCATCTTAAACTAGGACACTGATTCCATGCCACGTTGAAAGTCTCCTCTGATTGTGACGATACTGCCCCCTTAAACCCCTGTGGTATTTGAAAAGCCTAATCTCACCTCTGACATAAGACGCTGTAGGTACAACTCATGAGGTTGATTGACAATCCAGTGGGAGTATCGACTGAGTGTCCAGCATGTAATGGAACGCACAAGAGCTTTCTTCTCTGATAGACAGTTGATGAGGAATGGAATAAGCTCTGGTAAATGGGCAACCATTCCATTGGCACATCCTAAAATAAAGATAATTAAAATCAAACAAACTGTTAAATGGAGAGAAATGTTTACTTGATACAAAGCTGATGAAGGGCTGGAAGTGGACAGGGAAGCTAAGTGAGCGTACTCTTGAAAGGTTAAGAGTTGTTCTTTGAAATGTTGATCATTCTTTTAAGTGGTAAGATTATCCCAAATGTGCGTCTTTCTTTGCAAATGTTGGAATTCTGTGAGAACTGGAAAGCTGCCAGAAGTGGTCATCTTTAAAGCTCCTAAACTTGATACAAAGTTGGACTTTATCCGAGTATGAATTTGGTACCTGCAACCAACAATTTTGGGCAAATGTTCGGGTGTTCCAATATAGCTTAGTTGACCTTTGACATGGAGTGTCGTGGCCAAGCGGTCTAGCTTACCGGACTCAAGTTCTGGTGTTAGCAGCAGAATGTGGGTTCGAATCCCGGCCGTGACACTTGTGTCCTTGAGCAAGACACTTAACCATAATTGCTTCTCTCCACCCAGGGGTTAAATGGGTACCTGTGAGTGCAGAGTTGGTTGATTAGCCCTATATGCACTGTAATGGCAGTAATTGAGCTGTATACTCCCCAGGGAGCTGAGATAGTTTCAGGAATGATTTATGAGCCTTATGAGCCTTATGAGCCTTATGAGCCTTATGAGCAGGGGTAATAATATGCGCCTTGAGCACCACTCAGTTGGTGGATACGTGCGCTATATAAGTCCACACATTATTATTAATATTATTATTATTATTATTATTATTATTAAAATGTAATAAATCTCACCTTCAGCAATTGCACCTAAGACCAGGATTCCTGATTCCTTGACTTCCCATTCTGGGTGGAACAATGTCTCCTTAAGGATTGGTAGGAGAACTGGCATCAAATCATCTCGGAATACATTAGCCAATACATCAAGAGCTGCTGCTGAACACTTCCCTGTAAGTTAATATCCACTTATAGTTATAATACAATGATTTCACATGAATGGCCATTATGACCGTGGATTACTTTATCATAGGAACCTAACTATTTTGGAAATGAGACTCATTCTGATTCTCATAGACTTGTTTGTAGTCTTAAAAACATCTCAGTCAAATCCCTAAGGGCATGGCATAGGATGACTATGGACTGGGTCACCACTTCCAGGCACCAGACTATTTCAAACATTAGCCTCATTCTGATTCTCATAGAGCATTGCACACTGAATGTCATCTCAAGGTCAATGTTTACCAAGTATATGATGAAAACATAATTTGGTGGGAGAAAAATATTTTCATTTAAAACAAACACGAGTGACTTACTCAAGTTCCAATCTGAGAGAGCATCATCATCATCCATACCGTATTCTGAACCGGAATCCTGGCAAAATATTGCATTGAAATAATGGATTAGATTAGAATCCTGTTAAAATAAGGCAATTTACATTTATAGAAATATTCTCTCAGATGAGTTCCCCATCATCATCTTCCTTTATGTCTTATATATATGAAATCTTAGTTTGATATTTTGACCTATTTTTTTTTTATACGCCCCCCCCCCCAAAAAAAAATCCAAGACTATCTCTAGGTTGATTTCTTACACCTTCCCCATCATCATCCTCCTTAATATTGCTGTGCATGTCTTATATTAAATCTTAGTTTGATACATGAATCTTGACCCCTTTTAGGCCCCCTTGGATACAACCAAAGCCTCCCTCCAACTAGAAGGAAACCAAGACTATCTAAGCTGATTTCTTACATCTCCACCATCCTCCTCCTCCTCTACTGAATGCTGTTGAGCATGTGTCTTAGATTTATGGAATCTTGGTTTGATATCTTGCTCATTATCTGGTATCATGTCATCTTCCTCTACGTCACCCTTCAAGAGAATGATGTCAATCTCGGAGTATTTCATCCCACGCACCAAGACTGGAACAAGCCTAGGATACATTAACAGATGAATCGTATTAACCCTCCTACTACTACAAGGGTCAAAATCAGTCGAAATGTTGATATGCTTGCCAAGGTATATCTAGTGCACTTAAAAGTCAAACACTGTCAAACCTTATGTGTAGTCAGTACATTTACAGGTCAAAATGAGTCAACCGTTTTTGACTGGTAAAAGCATTGTCTGGTATTGTTCAGGGTGGTCAAAATGACAGTAAAAACCAGTCAAAAAAATGCCCCTGTGTGCACATTTGGGTCAACAGTCAAAACAGTCAGTTGACTGGTTTTGACCTCTATAGCAACTTCCCACTAAAGTGCAACAATAGTAGGAGGGTTAAATGATTTAAACAATTCAATTCAAATGTTTAATAAGGAGTCATTACAAAATAATTATCAATAATTTAAAAAGTGATTTTATGTCGTGTATATAAATAGGTATCACAGTAGTTAGCTTGTGTGTGTGTCCCAACCGTACACCGTGTATGCAACAACACATACATTTAAAATGGTAAAAAGGACTTTTAATTTTCATTATTTGATGTAAAATAAAGTATCAAAATAAAGGTTGATTCATTATCTGTCACTGTGTATATTTCTTTAGTCAAATAAAGCATGTTTTTTACCTGCACTCGGCCCTTAAAATCTTTGGTTTTGGGGCCCCGTGCGACGCATTGTTCACGTCATTCAGACTGTGCAATTTACAATAGCTTAGTTTTTATGAATGGAGCATTTTCGCGGATGAATACATGAAACCAGACTGAATGGCAAATGAAAAAGTAGATCTAAAGCTTTATTTTCATGCCAAATTCATGGGGGTTGAAAGCTAAATTGTTGTTAAAAATACTAATTCAAATCTTCTGTCTAATATTTTGTGACGTTAAAATGAGAAACACCCCCCAAAAAATATATCAAAATGAAGCGAGTTTCACGAAGAAAATAGTTCCGACGATAGCACATTTGCGCAAGCCACGGTGAAAGAGCGCAGAGCCATTGAATATGACCAGTTCATACATATTGTGCAATACTGCATGCAGCTCAGCTGTACATGTTGACCGCGCTACGACGCGCTGTGTCAACTGGCCAAAATGGAACCATCCGACGATCAAAAAGACGACAAAAATAATATCAATGTGACAGATTTTTCCAATGAAATAGGTATGTAGTTTTTGATAAGTTATTTGAGATTAAATAGAAATGATTTTTAGTAACGTTAAATGAAAATCACGAAAGGAAAAATAAAAGTTCAGGAGATTGTGAATATGGCACCAGCGATCGACTTTGCGTGAGTCTGCAACCATACTTTGTTTTCATGTCCTGTTTTGAAAACGAGGCGCCTGTTTCAGGCTCAAAAAGTCGATGAAAAGTTAATGGAATTGTCCTGTAAAAAAATACACGATACTATTATTTCATAATTGATGCAAATTTGTAACATTTATAAAATTTGACGATCAAAAAGTAGAGAAATACTCGCACAAATTATGGCACTCTTTTTATTTATCGAAGAAATAAAAAACAAAGATGGCGGACCGCGTTTCGCGGTCTCATCATGCGCTCCCCGTTAGAAATTGAAATCGAGATTCAGTGTCTGATACACGGTATTACCATTACTTATATACTTCAAATAATGCAAAAATTCTTCAAAATCAAGGTAGTTACTGTTTACGAGACCACTTGTCATTTTTAAACCATAAAATAATGCAAAAATTAATACATGTTTATTGCATTACTGCTGTTCAACTATTTTCGTGAGAAAATATAACAAGCCATTTGAATTTCCATACTCAGAAATTTATATAAATAGTACAAATTTCCTAATTTTAAACAGATGATGATAAAAAGAGACTGCTTGAAAGTTGAAGCAATCTGTGTAGCTACGGGGCGTGGACGGCGGCCAAACATACCAGACTTCAAAACCACTCATCGATTGTTCCTTCAGATATACTCCATCAACTTCAAGATAGTGCATAGGAAGTCTTGGACAGATGTTATTACATGGATGGGGAAGTTCTTTCCAGATTACCCACCTTCAAAATGCAGTTTCTACTGCAAAATGATGTTTCTACTTCAAATGGTAGAGCATGGTCTGTTCCTGAATGGAACTATTTGCAGGAGCTTTATGAAAATTACTGTTCTAGGTATTTTGTAGAGTCACTGGAGTTTTGAGGCAGATGATATGGATTAAGAAATGGTGCATGATTGCACCTTTAAAAAAGTAATTTCAGTTTATACCTTTTCAAATCGTTCGCTACATTGATTCAATGTTAATGTTTTCAATGATCATTTCATTACACTGTCGTACATAAACTTCACATTTAATAGTTATTGACAGCTAGGCTGTTGACGATGTATAAGACCTCTCAAATTTAAAACCTGATATTATAATAATGTATAGAAAATTGTTCGTGAAGTTCACTGTCAAGATCCAAGAGTGCCCCTTTAAAATGTTAATTTGTTATTAATTTAATAAAATTGCTTAATTGAACTTGTGACCATTATCAAGAAACCAGGTTTAAACTAATTTAAAATTCAGCTGTGAGACTAGAGTACAACATTGAATTTCTGAAAGGAATAAAACAAGAACATATTTTTGATTAAAAATGCAAATTTGAGTTGTTTCCTTCATTTTTAGATAATTTTTATTAATTAAAACATGTGTTTTATAGAAAAGAACAATTTTAACCTGTTTATTTCTTTGAAATATGTTATAGATCACTTGGTTTTGGTTTCAAATACTTTGAATGTGACAATCTTTCAAATTCTTGGCAAATGGCAAATATTAATCATATTTGTCACTTATTAAAAATGCATAAAGGGTCATTTTTGGCCATCAATAATTAAAAAACTAAAGTTTGATTGGAGCTGAAAATCTCAAAGTGTTAATAAGAGCCAGGAAATAAGTGATACAGAAAGTTTCAAGTGTGTAGGATGTAAACTTTTTAAGATACAAGCTTTCAAAAGTGAGGGAAAATGAACATTTCTTGATAAAAATCGTTGTTTTCACATAGGAAATTTGCATAATGTGTTGGGTTTGGTCCTCCACAATTTAAAAAGTAACATATCTGTGGAGCTGAAAAAAAATAGGTGCAATATATTCTCAGAAGTGAAATAATGTTGAAAGTTTCTAGCATTTGGGGTGCACAAGAGCTAAGTTACAGGTCGTCAAAAATGGGGGAAAATGCAAATTGCGTTAATTTGCATATTTTTGCACTTTTTCAGTAAAATATAAAAAGCTGTAACTAGAAAACTATAAGTCGTATCAGGACATGTGAGGCAGTGTTGGAGCAAAGGCTTTGATCCTCAAGGCCAAGGCTTTGACCCTCAAGGCCAAGGCGTTGACCCTCAAGCCTTAAGGCTAAGGCCAAGGCTTAACCCTCAAGGCCAAGGCTTAACCCTCAAGGCCAAGGCCCTCTAGTATAAAATTACTACTAATATAAAACATGTCACATCATAACGAATCGCTTATAGTAAGAATAAAAACTTCACGTACAAATTTATGACTGAGTAGAAGTTCAGGTCTTCGTGGATACCATTTAAATATAACAAAAAGAATGGTTTGCTTCCATACTGATGCACATTATTCTAAACCGAGTATAACAAAAGCTGGGGATCTAAGAACGGCTGTTTTTAACTGATGTTACCTCGTTATTATGTAACATGGAAGTAATTTTATTTTCTGGGCCATCATGGTTAGAAATATTAGCATTACCTAAAACAGACCAGACTACATGTATATCACCCAGAATTTGTCAAAAATCATGGACCAAAATCCACTGAATGGCTTTGAGATTACTTCAGCACCTGTATCAAAGTTCAGAAAATCCCAAAAATATGGAGACATGCTAAAGTAATGGGAATTCTAAACCGGACAAGGCCGCCAAGACCCGGGCAGCTACCGTCCAATAAGCCTACTGTGCATAATCTACAAAGTGATGGAGAGACTAATATACAATCGTATCCAACCCATTGTGATCCTCAACTCCCACCTGAGCAGGCCGCCTTCCGTACAGGATGCTGTACAACAGACCAAGTAACACTCCTCACAGAAGACAACTTCCAAAAAGGTCTCAAGAACGGTGCTGTACTGGTCGATCTATCAGCAGCATATGACACGGTATGGCATAAAGGTCTTGTCCTAAAACTACACAAAATCATACCTGATAATACCTTAGTAAACGCTCATGACAATGATCACCTGCAGAAGCTTTTACAATGACGGGTTGGCGAAGAAACCAGTGAAAAAATGCTTCCTGAAAAACGGGATCCCAGGGCTCAGTGTCGCACCGATTTAATTCAACATTTACACCGTTGACCTACCAACCACTGTCTCAAAGAAATATATTCACGCAGATGACAAAGCACCCTTAACCTCTGCCAAAAACTTTAACAAGCTTGAAACAACACTTGGCACCGATATGGAATCCTTAAGTCGTTATTTCAAAAACTGGAGACTCTGACTTAACATCACCAAAAACTGTTTAGCAACTAGACTGGCTAACTACAAAATCAAAGTCGCTTGCAATGGCACAACCATCCCGTATGATGATTTCCCAAGTACCTTGGTGTTACTTTGGACAGATCTCTAACATACAAAAGCCATCTCACACAGCTCACACAGAAAGCCAACACTGCAACTGTCTCATTAGACAACTAGCAGGCCTTTCCTGGGCGCAGACTACAATGTTCTTCGAATCTCAGCAATAGCTTTAGTATACTCTATTGCAGAGTACTGTGCACCGGGTATAGGCAAGGAGCACCCACACCAGCAAGATTGACGTAGCCCTTAACAACACCATGCGCATCATCTCAGGATGTATCAGATCAACCACCACTCACCTTCCAGTAGTCAGTGGAATTGCTCCTTATGAAGTGAGACGTCAGCACCAATACCTGTTTGGCGCGACGTGTCGCTGGGTGTGACTCCCATCTGCTTCATCAACTGTTGACAAACACTAATCAAAACCTCCACCACAACTGCGATCTGCCATCAAGAAATCGTTAACATCGACAAGCCCACAAACTGCTAGAAATTAGCATTGGATCGCACTCCAAAGACTTGGGCACTAACCACGTGGCGGAATATGTGGCAAGAATCAGAACCCAGGACGTGGATATTTAACTACATTTTGCCACTGTTGGGTCAAACTTAACAGACTAAGAACTGGCCATGGCCGATTTGGATACAACATGCTCCGCATGGGACTAAGTGACAACGCTTAATGTACCTGTGGTCATGATGACCACACTGTACATCACATCGCTCATGACTGTATTATTTACAGATGTGATGGAAATTTAACTGAACTCGACCAGTCTGTATTAAACTGGATCCATAACCTAACCTTGTCATGTTAACTTTGTATGAACCATACGATAAATAAATAAATAAAGCAGTCCACAGCACGAATCAGATGATGTTCTATCTACCCCCATATAACTGTATGCAAGTTAAGTATAATTATATCTCCTGGCCCCACAAGTACAAGTATACAAAAATTATTATAGCTTTGTTTTGGGGAAGCAGCAAAATGTACTATCATGCTAACAAAATGTGATGCTGTAAAGTGAAAGTGTGTCAACACACAAATCTAGGGCGTTTTCCCTCCTCCATGGTAAAACATGATTAAATTAGATACTGCAGACTTTGCAGACGGCTGACTCAAGTTGTATGTTTGTAGAAAAGCAAAATTTCAAACAAATTTACCTGAAAAATTCAAAAATCGATGGGCCTTGAAGAGCAAGGCCCTAAAGTTGCAAGGCTTTGACCCTCAAGGCCAAGGCTTTTGCCCTCAAGCCTTAAGGCTAAGGCCCTAAAATCAAGCCTTAAGGCAGCCTTAAGGCCAAGGCTCAGCATCAAGGCACTACATCACTGATGTGAGGCATTAAAATGTTTCTTTCAATGAGTTCTACCACATCAAACTAACAAATAAACAGTTCTGCACTTTTGAAAAAAATCGTTGTGATACCTAATATAAATAGTTTTATGTCATGTATATAAATAGCTGACATTATTGAAACAAACTGCACTTTACAAGTAAATACAAGGAAAACCATTTAAACAAGAGACTCGAGAGCAATAACAAGTGATTTCAACTCATTCTTGTGAGAAAGATTTGTAGAATTGTATTAAAATCAATTAAATTCAAGTGAAAAACGTCCAACACAAATCAATTCAGATAACAGGAAGAGAACAATAAATGTGAATTATACAAAACAAAAACAAAATAGTTGCAAAACTTATCAGAAAAAACATGTGTGGCGGTCCAGGAAAACCCAACACATGGTCAAATTTTTACAATTCTTGTTGAGCATTTAATCAAGTAATACACCCTTTACTGATCTCATAACAGTTTTAATGAGTTCAATATTCAAACCACAACTAAAGTTATGACCTTTCAAAGACGGTTTATTCTAAAATCCACAAACGGAGAAATTAGGCTTCAAAGTTGGCTATGCAGTAAACGTAAATCCCTTGAACTATTAATAGGACAGGATCAGGACTAGTGTAGAGCTTTCCATTGATGGGTTATTCATAGGGGGGCATTCTTTGGGAGAATTCATGAGCATCGGCCAAAAAGTGCATTGTTTTAGAGTGAATTTTTTTAATCTTCTAATTATTTAAAAATGCATTGGGTTCAAAAACATCCCAAAAATACACTTTATACTTTGATTTTCCTTTAAAAAAATGTTAAGAGGAAATTTAAAGACAGCAACTTCCATTTGGAACCAAAATCTCAAAAATGACACTATGGTAAATTTTTACGTAAATCGGTCAATAATTACAAAATGTGCGTGGTGACTTCCGACGGGTTTTCCCCGACTGCCACACATATCGAGGGCTCAGCGCAACACTGCCTCATCTCCATTTTTGGCCAAAATGAGATATGGGTATCAAATTTTTCAGGAAAATGTCAGCTTTCCAGTAACAACAAAGACTTATCTCCATCTCCAACCACAATGCAGCTACAGACCAGTGAAACATAGCCTTATCTCTAAAAGGCATAAGTTGCTAGTGCGACACAGACTCAAGTGGGACATGAGGCTTTGTTGCACTGATCATTTAGGAGAAAATTAAGCAATAATTGGAGTTGAGGCTTTGTGTCACACTGTTACTAGAAGTATGTAAAAGTTTATTATTGATAGTTAACATTTAGATATCATTATCTTATGCTACTCATAGTCATAATAAACAGTTGGGTGTACTCTACATGATAGAACCTCTTTAGTCGTCTTAAAACCATACGTTTCTTGACATTATCATGGATTAGTTTATAAAAAGGTGACTCAGTACTAACAATGTTTTATGCTAGTGTTTTTAACTTTTTATATTAAGATTAAACAATCAGAATGTCTTGTTAGTTTCTAATCATTAAATTGGATAAAACATGGCAATTTTTATGTTCAATTAAAAACTGACCCCCATTAGAGTCGCAGGGTTAACAAGCATTACAACTGACCCCCATTAGAGTCGCAGGGTTAACAAGCATTACTGAGATGCAGTAGTATTTCAAAGGCCTTAACTCCAATATTACTGACTGTGTCAGCGCAACAAAGACGCATCTCCATCATGTTGCCATTTTTTATTATTATTTAGTAATTAAGCTACTTGTGAAGATAAATTTATGCAATTTTACCAAATATATGACTAAAAGAAAATACAAAAGTAAGATTTAGCTTAATTATTAATTCTTTACTTTTGTTATGAGCCATTTCAGATTGCCAAAATTCTTTAAATGCGATTTTCTCAAAATGGCCGAAATGGAGATGAGGCTGTGTTGTGCTCAGCCCTCGATATTACAGAGAAACATCAACTGACAGAACTGATAAAAAAAAATCAAATTTCACATTAATGCTAATGGTGATTAGTGGCAAAGAATTACCACTTATGTCAATGACTTATATTCTTATAAAATGCCTTCGGAGTTAAACCAATTACCATAATTAATACTACCATCAATAATCACTAGTGACGTACTAACGCTTTTATGCCAATGTTCTCTACTAGTAATTTATTTCTCTCTCTGCCTTGGCAAATGAAATACAGATAAACATCTTTGAACCAGCTTCACTACATGCATACTTGAGAGCTAAGAAAATCTGGCCCCTGGATATTTCAGTTATATGAATGCCCGGGTTTCTGAGAAAAATTTTCAAATTTATTCTTATTAACTGGAATCACCTTTCTTAAAAGTGGCAGCACATCAGACAAAACTATCTGAGGAATATTAACCCTAACTCCCTAGGCCCATTTGCTTACACATAACCCGAATCCTTCCTAACTCCCTAGGCCCATTTGCTTACACATATAAACCCGAATCCTTCCTAACTCCCTAGGCGCATTTGCTTACACATAACCCGAATCCTTCCTAACTCCCTAGGCCCATTTGCTTACACATAACCCGAATCCTTCCTAACTCCCTAGGCCCATTTGCTTACACATAACCCGAATCCTTCCTAACTCCCTAGGCCCATTTGCTTACACATAACCTGAATCCTTCCCAACTCCCTAGGCCCATTTGCTCACACATAACCTGAATCCTTCCTAACTCCCTAGGCCCATTTGCTTACACATAACCTGAATCCTTCCTAACTCCCTAGGCCCACTTGCTTACACATAACCTGAATCCTTCCTAACTCCCTAGGCCCATTTGCTTACACATAACCTGAATCCTTCCTAACTCCTGAGGCCCATTTGCTTACACATAACCTGAATCCTTCAAAATCCTTCAGTAGTAAAGCAAGCACGTGACATATATGCACACGTGTTTCTAACATGTGATACATGTACATGGCCAGGGACCCTCCCTGCATGCATGGAGCAATAAACAGTGTCCACTGACCCAAGCACTGACCTTGCAATCACTACAACAAACATGGATGTACATGTACCATGGAAAGACAAGTATGCCCAATAACCTCAATCCTCCAAAATCCTTCACTTTAGCAAAGAGCATGTAGCATGTAACCTCAATCCTTCAAAATCCTTCACTTTGGCAAAGACGAATTTGGAGGATTTGGGAAGATTAAGGTTAATCAATGAGCAAAATATTAGACCTTGATCTTTATTTTTGCTCCTTTTCTCAAAAGGATCAAAAGACCGACATAAATTTGGTAGATTTACTGTGTTAGTTACTTCATGTAATTAAAAATTTGTTCATTTACTAATGGTATAATTTTTTTTCAACTTAAAATGGGAAAATAAAATCTTGGTAATAATTTTTTTCATAATGCTATACTTGTCACTGACCTGTTTAAATGCACAGCCAATACTTCTCTACAGATGGGTTGTTCAGCTAACGTCAACCAAAACTCACAAGCCTCTAGAGCAACAGACTCATCAGGATCTTGGGTCCTCAATAAGATGTACTATAAGTAAATGAAGACACAAATGCACTAAAATGATTAGATAATATGCAATATAAATATGATTAAACTGACTCCATGAAATCTGTTGTAATTATTGATAATATCTAATAGACTTGATGGGAGACTTATCACACTGCATCTATATTTATCTGGTTTCCTAGACCACTTATAAAAACATCACCATGACAAAATTAGTTTAAAAAGTTACCAGTTTTATTTTGACATAAGCCTCATTTTGAATTCCATAGACCGAGATGACCACCTCTTGATAAAGATATACTGAGTTGTTCGTATGAGCCAACAATCACCCATCACTAGTTTCTCACTGTTTCTGCATGTTGACAATAAACCATATGACCTTTAAATCAAACATTCAACCTCTTACAATTACTGCAGACTTCTTAACCCTAACTCCCTAGGCCCATTTGCTTACACATAACCTGAATCCTTCCTAACTCCCTAGGCCCATTTGCTTACACATAACCCGAATCCTCCAAAATCCTTCAGTAGTAAAGCAAGCACATGACATGTATGCACACATGTGTTTCTAATCTGTGATACATGTACATGGCCAGGGACCCTCATTACATGCATGGAGCAATAAACAGTGTCCACTGACCCAAGCACTGACCTTCCAATCACTACAACAAACATAGATGTACATGTACCATGGAAAGGCAAGTATGCCTAATAACCCCAATCCTTCAAAATCCTTCACTTTAGCAAAGAGCATGTAGCATGTAACCTCAACCCTTCAAAATCCTTCACTTTAGCAAAGAGGATTTTGGAGGATTTGGGAAGGTTAGGGTTAATCATTTGACTATAACTTTGCTTGCCTGACCAAGATTGGCCAGCTCGATACCAAGAGAGCAGCAGTTACACTTTGCTTTGACAACTCCTTGTCCATGAACAGAACACATTGTAACTACATGTATTTACTCCCAAGTTGCTGCCTTTTTTAAAATTTTTAAATTGGCCTCCTATCAGCAGGGTCAAAGGTCAAGCCAGGATTCCCCGCTGGATATCAATCACTTTTCTCTAGTCAATATGACAAACAAAACATATCGAAGCAGCTGTGAAAATATCTCTGTATCTCATGAAGCGAGATTAATTTAGATGGTGATAACTGGAATTATGAGTGAGCTGAATGAGTAAATTGTTACTAAACATCAAACACTTGTTTTAATTAATGAGAGCTATCTGACATCAAAGCAATACCTCTTTTGAAACGGTTGTCAATGATTAGAATTTACCTCAATGATGTTGGCCATATGAGGCAGTAGTTTATCAATCCTGACTTCAAGAAGCATGACCAATGCTTGACAGACATTCTTACGTACTTCAGAATCTTCATCGTGTGACAAAGCAAACAGGTTCTGCAAAAATACAAATCAAGAATACTCATTTCAAGAACAATATGCAAATACTATTTTGTAATTGAGGTAAAGGGGGGTAATTATGCAAGACATGTCAACTACAAAAATTAAAACTTTGTGAAATGGTTCTTTTGTGAGTAAAACAGACGTCAATTTGTTAAAAAAGCAAAATGTCAATGTATAATTTGTGATGAAATCGGGTCAGACATAGCAAACACATTGTCACACGTTTCTGAGTGGCATCCTCATTATTAGAGTTCATGGTCATCATAGCATTTAACTGCTGAACAGTCAAGATGCATCTGAACAATACACAGTTCAGCTTATGAAAGGTCAAATACAGGTCACATGCATGGTGTCCAATAGTTCGTTATCATGGTGCAATATCCCCATGGTCTTGTTTACAGATAAATAATGATAGGAACGCCAAGCGTAATGTCGAGTGGAAATATGACCTTGATGTCTTCCTAACAATAGCAGTCTACTCTGTAATGGTACTGTGTTCATTTCCTATGGTTTCTATACGGTATTACATGTACATAATACATTGTACATCCTTTGAATTCTATTACACTTTGGTATTTTGATAGTACAGCTACACTAATTGGACATAATTCTTCTACCGTGTCTTTACACCACTGTATATAATGGAGCTTCATTTATCATGACATGAGAAAGGTATATGGATCATTAACCCTAATTCCCTAGGCACTGTACTAAAACAATAAAAATCCTTCAAAATCCTCCAACTGGCTTTGTTGTCTAGGGAGTTAGGGTTAATAGAGTACCGTTTCACATTTAACAATAATAATGGAGGCATTTTTAAAGCGCTCTTATACGATGTATCAGAGCGCTGTACATTATTACCCCTGTTCATTAGGCGCATAAATCATTCCTGAAACCATCTCAACTCCCTGGGGAGTATACAGCTCAATTGCTGCCATTTCGGCGCATATGGGCTAATCAAACAACAACCAACTCTGCCCTCACAGGTACCCATTTATCCCTGGGTGGAGAGAAGCAATTATGGTAAAGTTTCTTGCTCGAGGACACAAGCACCACGGTCGCGGTCGGGATTCGAACCCACATTCTGACGACTTAGCCATCAGAACACAAATCCGATGCACTAAACCGCTCGACCATGGCACTCCATATAAAGGACAAGTTTGATCATTATGCCTCTATATTAGCTTCTGTCTCATAATTTGGGTTTTTTCTCTCTTAACCCTCCTACTACAACAAGGGTCAAAATCCGTAAAAATGTTGATATACTTGCCAAGGTATATCTAGTGCACTTAAAAGTCAAACACTGTCAAACCTTACGTGTAGTAAGTACATTTACCCTCCTACTACAACAAGGGTCAAAATCCGTAAAAATGTTGATATACTTGCCAAGGTATATCTAGTGCACTTAAAAGTCAAACACTGTCAAACCTTACGTGTAGTAAGTACATTTACCCTCCTACTACAACAAGGGTCAAAATCCGTAAAAATGTTGATATACTTGCCAAGGTATATCTAGTGCACTTAAAAGTCAAACACTGTCAAACCTTACGTGTAGTAAGTACATTTACCCTCCTACTACAACAAGGGTCAAAATCCGTAAAAATGTTGATATACTTGCCAAGGTATATCTAGTGCACTTAAAAGTCAAACACTGTCAAACCTTACGTGTAGTAAGTACATTTACCCTCCTACTACTACAAGGGTCAAAATCAGTCAAAATGTTGATATACTTGCCAAGGTATATCTAGTGCACTTAAAAGTCAAACACTGTCAAACCTTACGTGTAGTAAGTACATTTACCCTCCTACTACAACAAGGGTCAAAATCAGTCAAAATGTAGATATACTTGCCAAGGTATATCTAGTGCACTTAAAAGTCAAACACTGTCAAACCTTACGTGTAGTAAGTACATTTACCCTCCTACTACAACAAGGGTCAAAATCAGTCAAAATGTTGATATACTTGCCAAGGTATATCTAGTGCACTTAAAAGTCAAACACTGTCAAACCTTACGTGTAGTAAGTACATTAACCCTCCTACTACTACAAGAGTCAAAATCAGTCAAAATGTTGATATACTTGCCAAGGTATATCTAGTGCACTTAAAAGTCAAACACTGTCAAACCTTACGTGTAGTAAGTACATTAACCCTCCTACTACTACAAGAGTCAAAATCAGTCAAAATGTTGATATACTTGCCAAGGTATATCTAGTGCACTTAAAAGTCAAACACTGTCAAACCTTACGTGTGATAAGTACATTTACAGGTCAAAATGAGTTGATTGTTTTTGACTGGTAAAAGTATTGTCTGGTATTGTTCAGGGTGGTCAAAATGACAGTAAAAACCAGTCTAAAATGCCCCTGTGTGCACATTTGGGTCAACAGTCAAAACAGGCAGTTGACTGGTTTTGACCTCTGTAGCAACTTCCCACTAAAGTGCAACAATAGTAGGAGGGTTAATGATCTTATTTACAGACTCGTGAGCATTTTGTTTCACATTTCAAGGACAAGTTTGATCATTACATGTATGCCTCCATATTTGATTCTGTCTCATATAATTTGGGTTTTTCCTCTCTTAATGTACTGTTTACTTTTGGACAAATTTCCAAATTGTTAATTTATTTTGTATGTTGCAATGTGGAAATAAATGTGAAATTGAACTGAATTCAAAAATTAATGCTTGGCTGTAAATATTCCTTACAGTGATCAACACTGGTGTTATACAATGTCTCAAATTATTCACTTATTCATAAATTGCTGTTAAAATATTTAAATTTAAATATATACATAACAGCAAAAGAAACGTCACCCCTAAAAATATTTATTATTTTCATTTTATAATTAATATCATTTGTTTAATGAAGAATATTATGAGTATGGAGTGTAACACGAACACAATGTGGCAAATTTGGTTGACCTGGCAGCCAACCATCCCACAACATTGTATATTTATTATGTTTAATAATATAATTACTTAACAAAATTTAGGGGGTGACGTTTCTTTTGCTGTTATGTATAAATATTAGTCCTTTCTTTATTCCAGTTAGATAATATATAATATTATAATAGATAATAAATATATTCTTAGTGGAAAATATTCATCCACCGACTATTTCAAGATGAGTAATTAATGAGTAATATCAACCGGTTTGAGAGGTCATGCATTAACATCATGTAAGTATTCCCTAAATGATACTGCATGTGTCCTGTTCTTGATGTATTTACAACTACCCTAGTAGTGCAGTTGTACACAATTATGAAATTTAAATGTCAAAGATTAGACAAATAATATCCATAATAACAATATATATTGTTATACAAGTTTAACATACAGTACATAGTGCATTTGTGTATAGATGTTTTGTTACTGTACATGGTATTACCTCATTATTAGCTGATGGTGTTGAATAAGCTCATCTATCTTATATGATATCACTATGAACATCTCCTCCGTGAATGCACCGTGAAAGCTCGGTGAATTGCACTTTTTCCGTGAAAATGCATTTTCACGGCGAGTTCACGGTGCTTACGCCCCAGTGGTTTCGTTCACGGTGTTTTCACCGAGTATTCACCGAGTGTATGTCTCCTATTGTTATACAGTGGATTTAATCCTATTGCACTGACACAAAAGCAAGGCATGGTTTAGGCTTTTAGTAGTAATAACCTCTCCCATTGTGCGCTTATCTTGGATGAATGGATTAGTTTAGTCAAAACACACGCAACGTAAATAATACATGCCGAGTCTGTACATAGACGTGCATGCAGCGTAGCGCCGGATATAATTATAGCATTGACGCATTGATCGTCGATTCGTGTCGCTGTACCGCATACAAACGTGTATGTTATAAAAATGTACATTACGTGGCCAGGGCTAGGCTTTTGGTGGTCGTCAACATGCTGTCAAAGGGTCGACTAGCAAATAAAAAAAAAAGTGAACTGAATACTGCCACATCCAAATGCATAAAACTTGATGTTTTTTTCGGGTTAACATTGTGTTTTTTATTTATTGTTTTAATTTGGTGACATAAACTGTAAGTGTTGCAATACTGTTTTTATGAGGCCAACATATCGTCCATGCACGTATCGCCAAGACTCGTGAAATGACGCACTTACCGTTGGCTTAGCATTTCTCGGAAAATTTACAAAACTATGGCGTATTACTGGATGCATAAACTTATCCAAGTCATGCTTGTTACAGAAATAAAAATTATAGTGAAACAACCAACTCTGCCCTCACAGGTACCCATTTAACCCCTGGGTGGAGAGAAGCAATTATGGTTAAGTGTCTTGCTCAAGGACACAATTGTCACGGCCAGGATTCGAACCCACATTCTGCTGCTAACACCAGAACTTGAGTCCGGTAATCTAGACCGCTCGGCCACGACACTTCACAAGAAAGAAGATGCAGGCCGTTTTATTTATTTTCCAAGATGGCCGCAAAAATTTAAATCCAAGAATGGTGCCAACTAGCTGTGGAGGTCGAAAAGTGGATATCTGCTTTTCAGCTTTCTAAATATTGAAAAAGCAGATTGAACGTTGTTGCAAGTGCCTTTTTCCGCTTTTCTTTGTCTTTAAACAAGTTCAGCTTTCTGCCTTTTTGGTTTTCGGTTTGAAGACAAGCACGGTAAATTTTGCTACTTTTCTGCTCGACGAAAAAGGCAGATTAGACGCTTTTGTTACACAGTGGCACAAAAGTGGTTTGTCAACAAATTTGCTCATTATTTCTTAGCGGCTTCATGTACCGGTAGGTCATTGAAAATTCAAGACATGATTCAACTTATGGTCCGATATCATGAGACAATTTTGGTGACGTTAATAAAAGCGTTGTGATTTTTGGCAAGGATTTCTAAGAAAGAAATCTTTAACGATGAGACACAAGGAATGAATCTGAATCTGGTACACGCTGCATCGCTGGTCGACCCCAGGCCGACGTGGCGACGCTGCTCGGCCGGGCAATCTCTGTGGTTCACTGATCGATATTGGGCACCTCGCATTTGAGTTAAAGAGTCTCAAATTTGTCAACAAATTTGCTCATTATTCTTAAGCGGCTTCATGTATGTTATTGAAAATTCAAGACATGATTCGAACTTATGGTCCGATATCATGAGACAGTTTTGGTGACGCTTAATAAAAGCGTTGTGATTTTTGGGCAAGGATTTCTTAAACAACTCTACAGTGGAAGTCAGTCGTGCTTGTGCAAAGTGAAGTCTTAAATTTGTTAACAAATTTGCTCATTATTTCTTAAGCTGCTTCATGTAGGTCATTGAAAATTCAAGACATGATTCGAACTTATGGTCCGATATCATGAGACAATTTGGTGACGTTTAATAAAAGCGTTGTGATTTTTGGCAAGGATTTCTAAGAAAGAAATCTTTAACGATGAGACACAAGGAATGAATCTGAATCTGGTACACGCTGCACGCTGGTCGACCCCAGGCCGACGTCTGACGCTGCTCGCCGGGCAATCTCTGTGGTTCACTGATCGATATTGGGCACCTCGCATTTGAGCAAGAGTCTCAAATTTGTCAACAAATTTGCTCATTATTTCTTAGCGGCTTCATGTATGTGATTGAAAATTCAAGACATGATTCGAACTTATGGTCCGATATCATGAGACAGTTTTGGTGACGTTTAATAAAAGCGTTGTGATTTTTGGCAAGGATTTCTTAAACATCTCTACAGTGGAAGTCAGTCGTACTTGTGCAAAGTGAAGTCTTAAATTTGTTAACAAATTTGCTCATTATTTCTTAAGCGGCTTCATGTAGGTCATTGAAAATTCAAGACATGATTCGAACTTATGGTCCGATATCATGAGACAATTTTGGTGACGTTTAATAAAAGCGTTGTGATTTTTGGCAAGGATTTCTAAGAAAGAAATCTTTAACGATGAGACACAAGGAATGAATCTGAATCTGGTACACGCTGCACGCGGAATGACCCCAGGCCGACGCGCGACGCTGCTCGGCCGGGCAATCTCTGTGGTTCACTGATCGATATTGGGCACCTCGCACTTGAGCAAAGAGTCTCAAATTTGTCAACAAATTTGCTCATTATTTCTTAAGCGGCTTCATGTATGTTATTGAAAATTCAAGACATGATTCGAACTTATGGTCCGATATCATGAGACAGTTTTGGTGACGTTTAATAAAAGCATTGTGATTTTTGGCAAGGATTTCTTAAACATCTCTACAGTGGAAGTCAGTCGTACTTGTGCAAAGTGAAGTCTTAAATTTGTTAACAAATTTGCTCATTATTTCTTAGCGGCTTCATGTAGGTCATTGAAAATTCAAGACATGATTCGAACTTATGGTCCAATATCATGAGACAATTTTGGTGACGTTTAATAAAAGCGTTGCCAGGATTTTTGGCAAGGATTTCTAAGAAAGAAATCTTTAACGATGAGACACAAGGAATGAATATGAATCTGGTACACGCTGCATCGCTGGTCGACCAGGCCGACGCGGCGACGCTGCTCGGCCGGGCAATCTCTGTGGTTCACGGATCGATATTGGGCACCTCGCACTTGAGCAAGAGTCTCAAATTTGTCAACAAATTTGCTCATTATTTCTTAGCGGCTTCATGTATGTTATTGAAAATTCAAGGCATGATTCGATTTTGAACTCAGCTATCATAACACATTTTGTGAAGTTTAATCGTTGCTACCCTGAATAAAGAAAGCTGAAATAAATAAATAAATGAATTGTTGGGAATGAATTTTTTTAAGAAAACAATTCTTGAACTAAGAGGGCGCACTTCAGCCTGGCTCCTTCCAAGTGTACTACCCACGTAATTGTATCAGCACGTCAGGGGACATGACCTCATGGAAGCAGCTGCTGTGTGTGAAACCAATTTATTATGGACTATCATCTTCTTACGGTTTTGATAATTTAACTTCATGATTATTATTTTATTGATGTAATCAACAATCAATGAGCATCGTCATTCGTCCGAGGTTTGATGTCCCTTTTTCTCATCTCATGTAACGAAAAACTCTAATTTTGATGGCACTATGTTTGAGTAAGGATTAGTTTTATTATTGTAAGACTAAGATGTTGTAAAGCGACAGTTCCATGGAGAAGAACAAATTAAAGCCGTTTGTAATAATTCGATCTGTTATCAATGACAAGTGTAGGCACAACCGTCAAGGTATTAAAACTTCGTACATATAAATCATCAATATAAACTTTAAACACTATTTAGCGCATCGTTTTGATACGTGTGCATGACTAGGCCTAAAAGCTTTATATTTAGGGTAACTTGTTGATGTTCAGTTTCCTGTTTATATTAAAGTTTATGGGTTAACTTTCAGTTCTAAAAATCCCAGGTTGACCATCGCCATTGCATTACACATTATTGCATTACTATTCCTGCACACCAATGCTGGATTAAACAAATACATAGGCCTATTGCCACAATAAATTATTTCAAGTGACAAGTCCAAGTATCATTATTAATCCATTTGCTTTGAATAAAAACAATTCGATTCCTTGTAAAGCATAAAGTACATCATAGCACGGAAAAAGTAGAAACACATGAATCATGGAGGAAGGAACCCAGATAATGACACTTCGACGTTGGTAATGTTTACACGATCCTGGAAATAAATGAGGACCGCGTGTGGTGGTAAGCAAGTGTGTAATTGTTACCGGGTTCCCCGCCCGCTGCGAGCACATGGTCGCGGCTGGTAATCGGGCGGCATGCATTTTGAACGCGCACCAGAGGTCACCGTGAATGATTGCAACAACGGTTTCATGGGCGGCGGGCGCGCTCACACAAGTCACGGGCGATCACGTGAATAAAACGACGCTCGTTAATCGAGTCATATCGCAAAACTATAAACCTCACCGGGTTCATAAACACATAACATAAATAAATTTGCAAACATACAAAACACGAGACCGACCTTTAGGCCAAAGTCCTGCCGGGTTAAAGAGGATTGTTGTAGCTGCCAGAATTGTGTTTTCTATGAGCCTTGGCAGCTAATTTAATCATTTCACAGTTACATTTATTGTTAACGGACATCGAAGGCCTACTGTATTTTCCTCTACTGCTAAAGAAAGCCAAACAAAAGCAATGGGGCCCTGTATCGTTGCAAACGATCAGACGCAGAAATTGCAATGCCGAAAATGTAACCTGCCCGTCAAGTCGTAGCAGAATTTTTCAAGCAACCTATAACCATGGAGCTGGAGGAAGAAAATACCAACAGTACCGTTATGTTTAGTGTGTTTACCTTCCATCCAAGAGGGATTATCACATGCACAAAAGCGTCAACAATGGGCAAGAGGATAACTTCCTTTGATGTAGTTAATGAGCTGGCCTCAACTGAGCTTTCGAGGTTCACCGCGTTTTCACCCAGCTTTCACCGAGGACCAAACAAAAGATTTGTTTAACGGTGGTTTCACGGTGCATTCACGGTGCTCTCACACCGTGAAATGGGAACGAGCGCCGTGAAATTCACGGAAAAAGTGCAATTCACCGAGCTTTCACGGTGCATTCACGGAGGAGATGTTCATAGTGTATGCACTAAGGTCATCTAAAGAATCTATGCATTTAGAGCTGACATTGTGTATAGATGCTTTGTTACTGTACATGGTATTACCTCATTATTAGCCAATGGTGTTGAATAAGCTCATCTATCTTATATGATATGCACTAAGGTCATCTAAAGAATCTATGCATTTAGAGCTGTTGTGTATAGATGCTTTGTTACTGTACATGGTATTACCTCATTATTAGCCGATGGTGTTGAATAAGCTCATCTATAGGTAAAACTTGTAGCTTTGCATGGTGAGAATGATAAGTAAGACTAATTGCGGTGACACCATGTAAGAATCTCAATTGAGTAGTAATTAGTTCTGAAAAGAACTGGGGGTACAACTCGACGTTTCGATCAGTATGCTCTGATCGTCCTCAGGAGAATGCCGGACTCTTGAAACTGCTGCTGCTTAAGTAGGCTGCTGGAGGATCATCTATCTTATATGATATGCACTAAGGTCATCTAAAGAATCTATGCATTTAGAGCTGTTGTGTATAGATGCTTTGTTACTGTACATGGTATTACCTCATTATTAGCTGATGGTGTTGAATAAGCTCATCTATCTTATATATGCACCAAGGTCATCTAAAGAATCTATGCATTTAGAGCTGTTGTGCATAGATGTTTTGTTACTGTACATGGTATTACCTCATTATTAGCTGATGGTGTTGAATAAGCTCATCTATCTTATATGATATGCACTAAGGTCATCTAAAGAATCTATGCATTTAGAGCATTTGTGTATAGATGCTTTGTTACTGTACATGGTATTACCTCATTATTAGCTGATGGTGTTGAATAAGCTCATCTATCTTATATGATATGCACTAAGGTCATCTGAAGAATCTATGCATTTAGAGCTGTTGTGTATAGATGCTTTGTTACTGTACATGGTATTACCTCATTATTAGCTGATGGTGTTGAATAAGCTCATCTATCTTATATGATATGCACTAAGGTCATCTAAAGAATCTATGCATTTAGAGCATTTGTGTATAGATGCTTTGTTACTGTACATGGTATTACCTCATTATTAGCTGATGGTGTTGAATAAGCTCATCTATCTTATATGATATGCACCAAGGTCATCTAAAGAATCTATGCATTTAGAACATTTGTGTATAGATGTTTTGTTACTGTACATGGTATTACCTCATTATTAGCTGATGGTGTTGAATAAGCTCATCTATCTTATATGATATGCACTAAGGTCATCTAAAGAATCTATGCATTTAGAGCTGTTGTGTATAGATGTTTTGTTACTGTACATGGTATTACCTCATTATTAGCTGATGGTGTTGAATAAGCTCATCTATCTTATATGATATGCACTAAGGTCATCTAAAGAATCTATGCATTTAGAACATTTGTGTATAGATGTTTTGTTACTGTACATGGTATTACCTCATTATTAGCTGATGGTGTTGAATAAGCTCATCTATCTTATATGATATGCACTAAGGTCATCTGAAGAATCTATGCATTTAGAGCTGTTGTGTATAGATGTTTTGTTACTGTACATGGTATTACCTCATTATTAGCCGATGGTGTTGAATAAGCTCATCTATCTTATATGATATGCACTAAGGTCATCTAAAGAATCTATGCATTTAGAGCTGTTGTGTATAGATGCTTTGTTACTGTACATGGTATTACCTCATTATTTGCTGATGGTGTTGAATAAGCTCATCTATCTTATATGATATGCATATGACATAAAACACAATAAAGGGGGCCACTTTGCATCCGTCACGTTAGCAGTTTTTCCAATGGTTGTTATTTATTTTTTAAGTACCTGAAACCGACCAAAAAGTGTTTCAACATGTGAATGGACATGCAGGCTTATACTAGAACTAATTTGAGTTGATTTATTTAACTTTTTAAATTTTTTATTTATTTTTTTACCCTCAAATTTCCATAAAAATTGGACGGAAAAAGTTACCTCACTTTTCCGTCCATTTGTTGATGGAAATTTTAGGGTAATTAAAAAAATAATAGTAATAATCAACTCAAATTATCTTTAGGATAAGCATGCATGTCTATTCAAATGTTGAAATTCTTTTTGGGTAGTTTCAGATATTTAACAAAAAATTACAACCATTAGAAAAACTGCTAACGTGACGGTAGGAAAGTGGCCCCCTTTATTGTGTTTTATGTCATATGGTCATCTAAAGAATGCATTTGGATATAACCTGATTGCATGCTAATATACATGTACATGTATACTCAAGGCCTAATATAATCCTATACAATGCTTATCTAGTCAAGCTCACACCTTGACAAACGAGATTCACAATACACAACTCTATGATCGAGGGTCAACCACTCATTCGTCTGTATGTACGTGTAACGCTTACCTCCACAAATGGGTCTATGTGTAACATAAGAGCCTGCGTCTTACTGATAATGAATTGATTCACACAGGCGATAGCATGTGACCTGTAAGAACAATAGAATAATGTATCATGTTATTAAAAAATCGCAAACCTGTCTGGGAGAAAACAACCTAATTAACTTTAAGGTCCCCCACAAAAAAAATGTTTGGTTTGTGGTCATAGGTCAGCTTCAAAATTGGTGCGGTGACATGCTTTTTTGTCTTTTTGGTAATCTTATTGTTTTTGTGATACATGTACACACGGTTATTGGAACCAGACCCAATTTCCTATACAAAGTATGGTGGCTAAAAGATGCCACATTTACTCTTTTTGCATCATTCATATACATTAAAACATTGTGTAATTCACAAGAAAAAATGCATTCAGATATTAATTTTTAACGTTGAATTGAGGAAAGAATACTCTTTCCTACAATCAAACTGGAATCACCTTTCTTTAAAAAAAAAAATGTTTTCTTTTTTTTATTTCTATGCTATCATTTGTCAAATAACTTATGTATTCACTGTATGTATTTTGTAGTTCTATCTAGTTTTTGTTGTAAAAATGTACCTGTTTTGTTTTATTCTTGCTCATTGTATACCTCACTTCTGGTTTTTCTCTTTTCCCCTTTCCTAAAGCGCTCTGAGACTTTATTGTAATTTTGCGCTATATAAAAACTGTTTATTATTATTATTATTATTGTATATTGTTTGTAATTCATGTTTTTCTTTGTTTCCGCGCCTTGAGCGCCCAGCAGGGTGGATATGTGCGCGCTAAAAATCTTTATTATTATTATTATTATATCTAAGGAATATTAACCCTAACTCCCTAGGCCCATTTGCTTACACATAACCCGAATCCTTCCTAACTCCCTAGGCCCATTTGCTTACACATAATCCGAATCCTTCCTAACTCCCTAGGCCCATTTGCTTACACATAACCTGAATCCTTCCTAACTCCCGAGGCCCATGTGCTTACACATAACCTGAATCCTCCAAAATCCTTCAGTAGTAAAGCAAGCACATGACATGTATGCACACATGTGTTTCTAATCTGTGATACATGTACATGGCCAGGGACCCTCCCTGCATGCATGGAGCAATAAACAGTGTCCACTGACCCAAGCACTGACCTTGCAATCACTACAACAAACATGGATGTACATGTACCATGGAAAGGCAAGTATGCCTAATAACCTCAATCCTTCAAGATCCTTCACTTTAGCAAAGAGGATTTGAGGATTTTGGAGGATTCGTGAAGGTTAGGGTTAATATCAGCTCAACACCAACTGAGTTTCAAATTACACTTCAAACATTTGGTTATTTTTGAATCACCAATCCTATACCTTACCGTTAACAAAGTGAAATAAAATAAATTGAAACAATTACACAGAAATATTTATTTGACTGATTCTTCAATCTATAAAACAGATTTGTTGTCACCTAGTTAATGAAATATATGAGACTATTGGCATACAGCACAGTGAAATACAAGTACACTGTAGATTAACCAGTTCGCGTCGGAGGCCGTGTATACACGCAATTTCTTTTGCACCACGGATCGGAGAGCGTCTAAACACGCCATAGGAAACTCCGGAATATTTGTATGCATGCTCAGTTGAGCCACGCGTGTACGGTGACATGCTCGGAAGTGCCGGCCACCCGCTGTGGAAGCTTCCATTAACGTGTGGGTGGGAAAAAGAAACCCGCCACAGGGGCCCAGAAAAACTTTTTTATTCCCGACGCGAACTGGTTAAGACAATGAGCTAGATTGCCTTTCATACATGATCTGCTGCTGGATTAAATAGTTCCACTTCTGTGTCAGACTCCAAGTGGCACATGATGAGACAAAATTGGGTAAACAGAATTACTCTAAAGAATAGTTGCTGTCAGTATGCAAGATGTGCATGTAATATGCAACACATGCACAAACACCATTCTATCATCAGGGATTTGCAAAGCGAATATTCATTGCATAGTACAAGAATGTCTGATGCACACAAATGTAATCAAATATCTCAATTTAATTAACCCATTTCTAACTATTAAAAGTAATCTCAAATCCGATGTCGGAATGAATAAGAACAAATTGGGAAGTGGATTAAAAAGGGACGTTAAAATTAAATTTAATGACACAGAAAGTAATATTGTAATACATTTTAAATTGATCAGCCCTCAATATTAAGGGTAACCTATAGAATTACTCAAATCTGATTTGGGAATGAAGTCGATTAAAAGGGGAGTTAAAATTAAATTTATCGACATAAAAAATAACATGGGTCATTCCATGAACGTGGGACACTTGTGTTTTCCATGTATTTCAGATATTGGGACCTGTGTTATTCCTTACATCGTACGAGCTGATGATTATAACTTTCACCTATTGTTGCATCTCATACAGACCTACTATGACAACAAACAAAAATTTCTTCAAGGGTCTCCCCTATTTTGATCCATTAACTTTAGTTGATGACCAGTATATTACACAACGTAACAAGACACGGTGTCCCCTTGTAATTTTGTTACATCGTTAACCTCACATCAGGTGAAGCAGGAAGTAAATACATGACACCAGTTTTAATGTTTGTATCTATTATTTTAAAAGATGACAACCTACAAAACTATGATAAATAAGGTAACAAAACTGATTTAAAAAAAAAAATTATTTGATGAACTTGTAATTTTGACCTCCATGTCACACTTTTGGTCCCACGTTTATGGAATGACCCATATGCAATATACATTTTGAGTTTATCAGCCTTGTATTTCAATGAAATCTGATTGAATTATTCTCACATTTATTAAGAGATTGGTTGAACCAAATGACATACTGCATCTACTAAGAATTCATGTGATGTATATTTACATGGATCGATGAAAAGTTTTTTTTTTAATGGGTGATGAAAATAAAGATCTTTCAGACTGCATGCGCAAAAAAGAACATCCATACAACTTCAAAACTAGGGAAAAACATCATATTAGACTTACACATCATTATTAAACATAAGTAAAACTTGTAGCTTTGTATGGTGAAGAGGATTTTATAAGTAAAGACTATTTGCGGTGACACCATGTGAAATTCTCAATTGAGTAGTAATTAGTTCTGAAAAGAACTGAAGGTCAGAACTCGACATTTCGATCAGTATGCTCTGATCTTCTACAGGAGTGCCATGGTCGAGCGGTTTAGTGCATCGGATTTGTGTTCTGATGGCTGAGTCGTCAGAATGTGGGTTCGAAGCCCAGCCGCGACCGGGGTACTTGTGTCCTTCAGCAAGACACTTTACCATAATTGCTTCTCTCCACCCAGGAGTAAATGGGTACCTGTGAGGGCAGAGTTGGTTGTTGTGTTTGATTAGCCCTATATGCGCCGTAATGGCAGCAATTGAGCTGTACATACTCCCCAGGGAGCTGAGATGGTTTCAGGAATGATTTATGCGCCTGATGAGCAGGGGTAATAATATAATGCGCCTTGAGCACCAGTTTGGTGGACACGTGCACTATATAAGTCCACATTACTATTATTATTATTATTAATTATGGGCCAAGAAAATTTGACATTAACTGCCACAATGTTCTCAGAGATAAACAGTTATTGAGTTAACATTTGCCTGTGTTTATAAGGTACTGTATTTCTTGATTGTCCTGTGACAGCTTTATTATTATTATTATTATGAGAAGAAACATTAAGCACCATCAATAGAGTAAAGAGATTACACCTGTCATTTGCAGTACAATATTCCCAAAATCAATCCTTCCAGCACATCAATCACATACATGTATTGTATGTATTACCAATCATAATGTCCTATCATGTATAAATAAATGTCCACAAACATCCAATCAACATATTTCATATTTATTATGATTGAGTGAAATATGTCATGTGATCTTTGGTACTTAATGGACAACACATGTTCATGAATCTAAATATAATTCGCATTTTGTGCACAAGTAAATAACGCACTGTACAGATTAAATTTGTACAAAATATTGTAAACATCATTTTCTTGATGTTATAAAAGGCATTTATGTCATCAGCATCAGACCTTAAAGAGATTTCTTTCTGCTGACTGCAATTCACATAATGCCTTCTGATAAGGCCCGTGTTTTAAACAACGTTTTCAGATCTTGGGGTATGAACGTTTTTCTTAATTTGTTCAGCCTCTCTTAGCCACCTTACTTTGTGTATGGGAAATTTGGTCTGTTCAAATAAACGCATATACACCAAAAAAAATTGCAAAAAAAAAAGGAAAAGGAAGAAGAAAAAAAAAAAAAAAAAAAAAAAAAAAAAAAAAAAATGCAAAAAAATAAAGCGCATCACCGCACCAATTTTGAAGCCAACCTAAGACCAGAAAGCAGAGATTTTATTTTGGCCTACAGGAAAAATAGATTGACATTCATGTGCACTGAACACCTGTATAAACACTGACTTTGATTTATTTAAAGACTTTTTAGCATGCTTCGTTTTACATTGTGATTGCAAATCCAACCGAGTTCCCTCAAGACTCTCCCGATACTAACTACATGTTCAATGCTGATTTGATTTATAAAGATTCCTTCTACAATCTAACCTGATCTTAGCATTTGCATGCTTGAAGAACTGAAGAAACTTAGGAATAAGGGTATTGAGAGGACGGTCCAAGGCATCGCTGTCCAGGATCTCCGTAGAATCTTCACAGATCTTTTGGAGTGCACCAAATGAACCCTGAAAGGAATATATAAATAACCAAATAAATTATCATGTTTGCAAATCAATCTAAATTTGTATTCATTCAAATCTGATTTGTACAAGTTTATTTTGCAGGAAATGGAGACAGCCTAAATTTTGTTGGAATTTTGTCAGAGGTAAAATAATTATTGTAGTCATTTCTTATCTTGTTATGATAGAAACAGCTGGCAAGATGCCTGACGCATGACTACTAATTACAGTAAGGCCATACTATAAATATACATACAACTAATCCTGTTATACGCATTTATGTGTAGCCATCAAAAACTTACAAGGAACAGACAAAAAAGAAATACGAGTTAGTTATTCATATTGAATATCACAATATTGAAAAAAAAATGCAGCTACAATGAAGCTCAAAAGAATTTCATTTATTTGGTGTATTCTTTATCACGCCATAAAACAAAAATTATGTCAACACTGCTGTCAATGTTGAGAATTCTTGGAAAAAAATTGACATTGGAATTTTGTTTTCCAAATCATAATTGGCAAAGAATGTTTTCTATGAAGTATTTCTGAGATTTTTAAGCACATGTATGTATATAAAATGCATCTAAGTGTACATATAATTAAAATACCTAGATGTGAATAACTTAGTATACATTCAAAGTTTGAGAGATAGATACATGTTGATTAATTAGTATACTACTGATTAACCCTAACTCCCTAGGCATTGTACTAAAACAATAAAAATCCTTCAAAATCATCCAACTGGCTTTGTTGTCTAGGGAGTTAGGGTTGATAAACTCGGTATTATGATTAAGACTATAAGCAGCTGCAACTAATGAATGTGACATGATGAATTATAACACTGACCCATTAACATCAATGCAGAGCTGTGTGATATACAGTATCTACTGTTTAAAGTTGAAGCTACATATAATTTGTCAATGTTTTTTTAATTTTATTCATAGACATGTTTTTTAAATTTATTTATCAACAATGTTTTGTATTTTTATAGCCAAGCATACAAGTAGACAGATGCTATACACATTTTTATATGTTTCCTAGATAAGACCTTTATTAACCCTCCTATAGGTTTAACACTCAAAGACACTCAAAATTTGTATGTCTCTCTTAACCCATTGACTTTGTGCAGTGCACTCAAATACATGCAAACACATGTGGCTGTGTGATAGGTGGTCAAACCCAAAGACACTCAAAATTTGTATGTAACTCCCAACCCATTGACTTTGTGCAGTGCACTCATACACAGCTGTGTGTGACTCTGTGGTTTGACCTACCAATTGGCAATGCAACCAAAAATACTCAAGTGACTGTCTGTGAGTACCGTGCTGACTGGGCCAAATTTCAGCCTGGGCAGAGGAGGGTTAATGCACATTTCTTGTGATTTGAAAACTGGTGTGCATAATGTGCTTGATCCAGACATTGACCTCCCGGTACAATGTGCTCAATACAATTGAAAGACTATATTCATTCTTACAAGCAATGAATCAAACAAATGAAAATGTTCTTTTATCAGCTACATACAATAATAAGAGTTGTAATACAAACTCTGATTTTGCTTTTGTTTTTATTTGAGGCCACAAAGTAATAAATTAACCCTCCCTACAATCAGTGCAATTTTTGAAACAACCCATTCAGGCCACTCCAAGCCATTAGCTGTTGCCTGTGGCCTCCTATGGTTACCCTTCTGTGCACTGTCACACCACTGAGATTGCAGGGTAAAGTGGTCTCCCATAGATACATTGCAGGCCATACTAATATGTTCAAACATTTACAGTGGCCTTGGGTGGCACACAGTTGATTTTGTAAGATTACTTGGAAAAGGACAGCAGGCTTGTACATATATATGTACTGAAGGTTGCTCAAGAACAGAATTTAGTGGATCGGAGTGGCCTCCATGTGTAGGAGGGTTTTAATGCACATAAATCCATCCATGTATCTCCATACAGTACAGGACATTTTGGTAGCATGTTGAGGGTAGTGCAATGCTTAGTGGTCGATTTTGTTCATGAACATGGCTACCTACATGTAGATGCATTTTTTTGTACCAACTGACACGCACGGCACATAATGTAAATGATATTGACAGGTACATGATGTATTCACCATAACCTGACATTGTGACTACAATACTGTAATTCATGTTTTTCTTTGTTTCCGCGCCTTGAGCGCCCAGCAGGGTGGATACGTGCGCGCTAAAAATCTTTATTATTATTATTATTATATCTAAGGAATATTAACCCTAACTCCCTAGGCCCATTTGCTTACACATAACCCGAATCCTTCCTAACTCCCTAGGCCCATTTTTATCAAGTGCACAGCAAGCTAATGTAATCATTTTGAAATTACCTAAGAGGACATCCAAATGTAAATGAACAAAATTATACTCGGCAAGGATGCATTCAGCAGTTAAAACACATTTATTTATTTATTTATTTATTTATTTATTTATTTATTTATTTATTTATTTATTTATTTATTTATTTATTTATTTATTTATTTATTTATTTATTTATTTATTTATTTATTTATTTATTTATTTATTTATTTATTTATTTATTTATTTATTTATTTATTTATTTATTTATTTATTTATTTATTTATTTATTTATTTATTTATTTATTTATTTATTTATTTATTTATTTATTTATTTATTTATTTATTTATTTATTTATTTATTTATTTATTTATTTATTTATTTATTTATTTATTTATTTATTTATTTATTTATTTATTTATTTATTTATTTATTTATTCTGGGTGATCCATTCAGTGAGAAAAACTCACTGATCTCCCATGGATCCCAGCTTACATAAAAAGTACAGTAATGCAATAAAATATTAAGATACAAATATTAAATACAATGTAAAAATATTAAAAATTAATTGAAAGTAACTAAAAACAAAAGAAAAATGCACAGAAGGAAATCAACCAATACAATACGATACAAAACATCACTGGAAAATGACATTAACTGAGCTGTTTTAGTTGATGGTATACAAAGTGCATCATTATTTATAGGGATTTTTTAAAGGTTTTCAAAAGATATCAATATTTTAAGTACACTTGCCTTATGAAGCACATACATGTATAATTATTATTTATACTTAAAGTGTCGCATCTCTCTGTGAATTTTCATTTATCTCTTCACTGTAAATTCCCTTCAGAAAATACAACATTTCTGCATTGCCTCAGACAATATTTTCACCCAAGCACACACACACTCAATGTCGGTGCGCTCCACAAGTTGACACCTGATCATAATTGTGTTTCCGTTGTGCGAAACAAAGATTGAAGGAACACATTTCATCCAGCCTACAATTTGCCTCAAGCACATACAAGAATTGACAAAGTATATCATTAGATAGGGTGGCTGCCGTGTGTCTGTAATTCAATATTAGTCCTGTGATGGATGGGTACTCTTCAAGAACCAAGTGCTTATTCTAATTACAAACCAGAATATTAACAAGCTATGGCATCATCGAAACAAATTTGATAACTAAATCATTCTAGTAAACACTAATAACAGTATCTCAATTCATGCAATGTTTACATTTCAATTTACTGTTCTCCTTAAACCTTTCTTCTTTTTTAACAAATAAACATATATATATATATATGCAATAATTAATTGATAAATACAGGGATGTGACTGGTCTGTGAACAAAAAAGCCTAAAAATGTGTGAAGGAAACGCAAACCAGTGAGAGTGCGAAGCCTTGCGAGCGTACAGGGCCCGCTTACAGGTCCCGGGAATTTTTTTTTAAGTCTAGATGCTCTGTGATGCAATCTAAGCCTTCCTGGGACATCTTTTGAGCAATTTTTTTTCTTTGCAATTTTTGTGATTTTGTTTTTAAATTTTGAATCTCAATTCCCACCTTCAGCTCCAAGTCTTTTTACATTTTTATTTTTCTTCTATTGTATTGTAGCCCTGTACATTGAGTGGTTTTAAGCCTTGTTCGGGATGAATATGCAACAACAAACACACCCCCAGCCCCCCCTAAAAAAAAAGAAATCACTTTTTCAGTTCATCAGAATATGCCTCATTGATTTGCTACTCATTTGTAATTTGGAAGCTTCAGTGTTACTATTAGTAGGTTATTATTATTATTATTATTATTTTTAATCTTTCCAAATAATCTAAAACTAAAAGTTTTATCACTGCATGAAAAGGATCCCTTCCTTTGACCTTGTACAATTGATGCATAGTTGGCGGTCATCGCAATATTAAGTACATTATACAGATCACTTTTCCAGCGGCCGCTAGTTTTTCAAACGCTGATGCAACTCTATCTGATGTCCACCCACTGTAATGGATTCTTGCAATATATTCTGCCACATGTGAAGCTCTCAAAATGACAGGTCTCCCCGAGGCAAAATTCGTCTTTTTAGACATATTGAAAGTACATTAATTGCGCTGTTTGTAAATAAAAAGTGCGTGTATACACACATGTACTGCATTCGATGGAAAATTCGATGGAAAATTACCTTTAGTCTGTTCCCCAGACAAGCACAATGCCTGCATCGTGTGTTGCGTGCACAGGAACTAGACATTACAATCCACACGCTCGAACCCAGCACCCCGCCCGCACGAATTGTACCAATCGTTATGAGTACGATCACGCTGTAGTCTTTTTCAAGTGCATGATATGCACAGAAATGATCTAGCATCCGGTCATTAATTTAGTCTCCACTGGTCTACTTCAACCTCGTTCTCAACATGGGCGCTTACGACATTTAGTTTATCCGTTAAAACATCACCAAAAATGTAACATAAGTAAATTTCGGCTCACAAAACTCGATATTAATAATTAATTAGTATATTCTACCCCCCCCCCCCCCCCCATTTTCTCAACGGATTCACATGATTCATGTTGGTTGACTTTTGCGGCCCCAAAAAACGGATTTCCGGGAAAAAAAAAGAGAAATCACATCCCTGTAAATAATGAACTAGAGATGTGCAAATAAGGAAAGAAAATTAATGATTCTAGACTGGTATTCCAGTTGTCACATGGTTCAAATAAGAATCTTCTAAACACTACAGACAGGGCACGACGGCCGCCAAGACGGCCTGCACGACAGCCGGCAAGACGGCCTGCACGACAGGGCAAGACAGAGAAAGACAGCCTGCAAGACAGGGCAAGACAGAGAAAGACAGCCTGCAAGACAGGGCAAGACAGCCTGCACGACAGCCTGTACGACAGCCTGCACGACAGCCTGCAAGACAGCCTGCAAGACAGCCTGCAAGACAGAGCAAGACAGAGCAAGACAGAGAGCAAGACAGAGCGCAAGACAGAGCGCAAGACAGAGCGCAAGACAGAGCGCAAGACAGAGCGCAAGACAGAGCGCAAGACAGAGCGCAAGACAGAGCGCGACAGCCCGCGCGACAGCCTGCAAGATGGGTCAAGCTTCCACAAGTAACATTACTTCACCCATTACCTTGTTTTTGATACTTACCTCACATGTGTTGTAATCTCCGGAGTCAAGCAGCTGGCACAGTGTCGGCAGTAAGGCTGGCCAATTCTGAAGCTCGCCTTTGGTTGCTATGGTAGTGATGAGAATACCAATAGTTGCCCTAATCAGCGGTGAAGGATCTCCAACATTCTCCAGACATTCACTCTTGATGAACTCGGTCACATTTGGAGGAAAGTTGTGGAAATGTGCCTTGACATTGTTTTTAAGAATGAGGCCACTAAGAGATCTGGTCGGCTCATCTGCAGAGATCAAGATAATATAATTCTTGTTAAATACAGATCATGACATTTCAAATGACATTTTGCATTTGACTGTGCATATCTGTGCATTACTTAGTTTGTACCAGCTAACAATTCCTATCATGGCTAAGGTCAAGTATTTGATGTAAAGGACAGTCAATACTTCCACAAGCAGGAAGTGACATTGTCATTTCTTTTGGCAAACACTTTGCAGATCATATTGTTTTTAGATTTAGTTTAACTTGGGCAAAATAATCACCATTTGAATAATTCATTAACATCAAATATTCGCTATAAATACATCTGTGCATGGTTCGTGTATGTTGAATGTTGTTCCTTAGTTCAAAGAATAATCACTCACATTCATTTTGTGTTTATTGAAACCATACGTTAACATTAGTTTATTTATGATTAATTAATTTCCTTTAAAATTAAATATTCTTTGCAAATCTTTATTTTCCTATCAAGCTTTTATTTAATATTTTGAAATTGCAAAGAATGGAAGTGAATTATTTCACACAATAACTGACCAGGCCATGGATAATGAGTAATTTATTAAATTAATTTATGATGCAACATTATACATTCATTACTGGTTAAATGACACTAACTCTATAGACGGTTTAACAATACAAGTCGGTTAAGATTTAGGAAATGTTTAGTGTACTCATTTTAAAACCCTAACTCCCTAGGCCCATTTGCTTACACATAACCTGAATCCTTCCTAACTCCCTAGGCCCATTTGCTTACACATAACCTGAATCCTTCCTAACTCCCTAGGCCCATTTGCTTACACATAACCTGAATCCTTCCTAACTCCCTGGGCCCATTTGCTTACACATAACCTGAATCCTTCCTAACTCCCTAGGCCCATTTGCTTACACATAACCTGAATCCTTCCTAACTCCCTAGGCCCATTTGCTTACACATAACCTGAATCCTTCCTAACTCCCTGGGCCCATTTGCTTACACATAACCTGAATCCTTCCTAACTCCCTAGGCCCATTTGCTTACACATAACCTGAATCCTCCAAAATCCTTCAGTAGTAAAGCAAGCACATGACATGTATGCACACATGTGTTTCTAATCTGTGATACATGTACATGGCCAGGGACCCGCCCTGCATGCATGGAGCAATAAACAGTGTCCACTGACCCAAGCACTGACCTTGCAATCACTACAACAAACATAGATGTACACACTGTGTACCATGGGAAGGCAAGTATGCCTAATAACCTCAATCCTCCAAAATCCTCCACTTTAGCAAAGAGCATGTAGCATGTAACCTCAATCCTTCAAAATCTTTCACTTTGGCAAAGAGGATTTTTGGAGGATTTGGGAAGGTTCAAGGGTTAAAAAATAAACTAGATGAAATAACAAAATACACAGAATCATGCTTTATCTCTAAGTGGAATCAGCATGTGTAATCAGCGTCTTTCAATGCTTGAAAATGTGCCAACACGGCCCAATGCACACATGACATTATCGGCAAGGTAGATGTACCCACATTAGTGGCCAGTCAACTATTGATCTATCCAGACAATTTACATGGACATAATCACACAAGCAAATCTACTATGTATTGTAATGTGTTCACAAACCCTACAGTCGATAATAATAATAATTTGTGTATCCCACACTGTAATATGTACTTTTTGTATCCTTTCATTGTGGCATAGGTCAATGTATATTACAAAACAAAAGGAGCAGAAACACATTTAAGTATGAACAACACAGGCAATTAGTTCATTCACACATGTTGGCAGGTGTATGTAATGCTAATTTTGAATAAAAAATCTTGAATTTTGATGAGCAAATTATGAATTTTGTGTAGAATTTTCCTTTTGTGATTCAAGCAAAATTGTTTACCGACACATCTGCACCAGCTGTACACGTACGTATATACACATGCATAAAAGAAATGATTATTTCCATATACTGTATATCACTATGAACAAATTTCAACTTTATTTAAAAAACTACAAATTTGTCACATCAAGACATTATAAAAAAAAAAACACTTAAAATATTTCGAATAGTTTCGGCCATAAAAATGTCTCCGGTTTCTGGTCATCGGACGGCTTCAAAATCGGTGCGGTGACGCGCTTTTTTTTCTTTCGGCCATGTTTGTTTTTTGGCCAACAGGGAAATACGTGATACATTGTATACACGGGGACCACATTTCCCATACAAAGTGGTGGCCAAGAGAGGCCGCACAAATCGGGCAAACGTTCATACCCCTTTGTGAAAAAGTCGTTTAAAACACAGCACGACAGAATTCTAATCGTTCCAGCAATTTTGGCTGCAATTAGACATCATTTCATAGCAAAAAAAAAGAAGAAAATTATAAATGCCGACGCACGGGTCTGAAGCGACGCGTGCGGAGATAAGAAACCGGACTTTTTTATTGGCCTTATATGGGCCATCCCACTGATTATGCAGTTTATGTACTACATTGAATGGTATAATACACTCACTGGCCATAAGTATTGCAGCACACACCAAAGTTCAGTTTGGAGAACTGCGTTACAAAAATTTATTTTATTTACACTACTTAACCCTCCTATGCCCAGGCTGAAATTTGGCCCAGTAAGCACCACACCCACAGACAGTCACTTGAGTATTTTTGGTTGCATTGCCAATTGTTCACACATGTGTATAAGAGTGCTGGAGATAGTGGCAAAGTCAAACACACTTGTGTATGTCTTACAAGTTATATGCAGAGTCACACAGAGCTGTGTATGTACTGCATAAGTTACAGTCGAGTGGTTTTGGTTTGACCTCCTACCACAGCCACATTTATTTGAGTGCACTGCACAAAGTCAATGGGTTGGGAGTGACATACAAATTTTGAGTGTCTTTGATTGTTAAACCTATAGGAGGGTTAAGACTTCTTGAAAGTGCCTGTGTTTTGAAGTTAATGTTCTTTTTTACTGTTCTTGCTCGGAAATTATGTAATACACGATCGATGAAATCGGATTAAATGATCATCTCACCTGTTACTGTAAAGTGCTCAGTTTTGAGCATGTTGCAATACTTTTGGCCAGTGAGTGTATATTATGTACAGTGTAATAACCTCACTGCATTCTGCTACATTGTAGTATACATGTATGCTTGCACAAAAACGTGAAAATTGTGTACAATATTTAGGGCCCAAAAAAATGTTTCTGGCCATCAGTCGGCTTCAAAGTCGGTGCGGTGATGTGCTTTTTATTTTTGCCAACGGGGAAATACGTGATACTTGTATAAGTGGGGACCAAATTTCCCATACACAAAGTATGGTATCTAAGAGAGGCCTCACATTCATACCCCTATGTGAAAAAGTCATTTAAAACACAGCACGGTAGAATTCCAATCGATCCAGCAATTTTAATAATAATAATAATAATAATAATAATGTGTGGACTTATATAGCGCACGTATCCACCAACTGAGTGGTGCTCAAGGCGCATTATATTATTACCCCTGCTCATAAGGCTCATAAGGTTCATAAATCATTCCTGAAACCATCTCAGCTCCCTGGGGAGTATACAGCTCAATTGCTGCCATTACAGCGCATATAGGGCTAATCAACCAACTCTGCCCTCACAGGTACCCGTTTAACCCCTGGGTGGAGAGAAGCAATTATGGTTAAGTGTCTTGCTGAAGGACACAAGTGTCACGGCCGGGATTCGAACCCACATTCTGCTGCTAACACCAGAACTTGAGTCCGGTAAGCTAGACCGCTCGGCCACGACACTCCATATTTTGGCTGCAATTGGACATCATTTCATAGCAAATAAAAAGAAAATTAAAAAATGTTGATGCGCCGGTCTGAGGCGACGCACACTGAGACCAGAAACAGGAGACTTTTTTTGTTTGGCCTCAGCAGTACTGTATTTAGCGTTGTTCCCCAAGCTGGTAAAAATTCCAATTCCAAGAAATTTGGTTATGTTAAGAAAAAACTTTCTCGCTGTTTCTGCATGAGAAGTAACCTAGTGTCAAGTGTGGCTTTGTACAACTTGTCTTTAACCACAATGACCTCCATTCGTTTATTATGATTCTTTACCCTGGAGAATTCCAAGGAAATCTGACTTGGAAATTTAATTTAGAAACATTTCCTGATGTCATGTACATGAACAAGAGTAAAGAATCAGACTAGATGGATCCCCTAGGCTTGTGGTATACATGTATGATAATTCATTCTACATGTAAGGTACCTGTACTTTCAAATAAAAAAACTTGACACTATTTCCGTTAATCTGATAAAAATCAAAGAAAAAGTTCATACTTCATATAAATACTATCCCTGTTGATAAACACTGACATGATCAAACATCAACTGTAAATTTGCTTTATTTAATATACAGAGCATACAGATACATGACATCAAAACATATTAATCTAATCTTGACAAAATACAAGATTTCTATATTCTTGCACTATAAATCAAGCAACCGTGACAACAGTAAACAGTCTGGGACATGTGCAGGAGTTAATTCCTTAGTATTGCACCTTTAGTACTGCCCTCTATTGTTTGAGGAATTGTTAAAGCATTTTTTTTTTCAGAGCGCAAACCTGGAACAATTAAACTGAAACCTTAGCAGCTGAATATTATGTCTTGCATAATTTTTGTTTCTCAACTTCTTGTACTGTTTGTAGGAACCGTGGCATATCTCACAGCTTGCACCCTACAGAGATTTGTAGGGATATGGGTCAAATTGAGGTTTGTCTTCAGGGACAGGATTATTTGAGCTGAACATGGACAAGATCCAAGCAGGTTACATTTATTCAAATAGTTACAGATATCTGCACCACTGGGAAAATTAGTCAACATAGCTTTTATTTCCCCCGATGTAACTTGTGACTAAATTACAATCTTTTGCAAATAAATCATCTCTAAAATCTCAGAGGAAATGGGTGGGTTTCAGATTTTCTTGCTCAAGGTTACAAAGCTATCATCATAGGAAACTGAGTTTACCTATTAATTAATGGATCAAATTTGTTAATGCAAGTAATGGTTGCAGTAACTAGTCATAAGAAATACTCGGCAGATAGCCAGGATGAAAGGGGCAGATTCTAAACTGAGGCTCTACTACCAAGCAATTGTATACATGTAACACCATAACCTATATGTACATTTATATCTGGGGCACAACAAGGTCCAAGGTTAACAATGACACATTAACCCTAACCTTCCCAAATCCTCCAAAATCCTCTTTGCTGAAGTGAAGGATTTTGAAGGATTGAGGTTACATGCTACATGCTCTTTGCTAAAGTGAAGGATTTAGAAGGATTGAGGTTACATGCTACATGCTCTTTGCTAAAGTGAAGGATTTTGGAGGATTGAGGTTATTAGGCATACTTGCCTTTCCATGGTACATGTACATCCATGTTTGTTGTAGTGATTGCAAGGTCAGTGCTTGGGTCAGTGGACACTGTTTATTGCTCCATGCATGCAGGGAGGGTCCCTGGCCATGTACATGTATCACAGATTAATAATAATAATGTGTGGACTTATATAGTGCACGTATCCACCAACTGAGTGGTGCTCAAGGCGCATTGATTAGAAACACATGTGTGCATACATGTCGTGTGCTTGCTTTACTGCTGAAGGATTTTGGAGGATTCAGGTTATGTGTAAGCAAATGGGCCTAGGGAGTTAGGAAGGATTCAGGTTATGTGTAAGCAAATGGGCATAGGGAGTTAGGAAGGATTCAGGTCATGTGTAAGCAAATGGGCCTAGGGAGTTAGGAAGGATTCAGGTTATGTGTAAGCAAATGGGCCTAGGGAGTTAGGAAGGATTTAGGTTATGTGTAAGCAAATGGGCCTAGGGAGTTAGGAAGGATTTAGGTTATGTGTAAGCAAATGGGCCTAGGGAGTTAGGAAGGATTCAGGTTATGTGTAAGCAAATGGGCCTAGGGAGTTAGGAAGGATTCAGGTTATGTGTAAGCAAATGGGCCTAGGGAGTTAGGAAGGATTTAGGTTATGTGTAAGCAAATGGGCCTAGGGAGTTAGGAAGGATTTAGGTTATGTGTAAGCAAATGGGCCTAGGGAGTTAGGAAGGATTCAGGTTATGTGTAAGCAAATGGGCCTAGGGAGTTAGGAAGGATTCAGGTTATGTGTAAGCAAATGGGCCTAGGGAGTTAGGAAGGATTTAGGTTATGTGTAAGCAAATGGGCCTAGGGAGTTAGGAAGGATTCAGGTTATGTGTAAGCAAATGGGCATAGGGAGTTAGGAAGGATTCAGGTTATGTGTAAGCAAATGGGCCTAGGGAGTTAGGAAGGATTTAGGTTATGTGTAAGCAAATGGGCCTAGGGAGTTAGGAAGGATTCAGGTTATGTGTAAGCAAATGGGCCTAGGGAATTAGGAAGGATTCAGGTTATGTGTAAGCAAATGGGCCTAGGGAGTTAGGAAGGATTCAGGTTATGTGTAAGCAAATGGGCCTAGGGAGTTAGGGTTAATCAATTAATCAAGCCAACAAATAGTTAAATTTTTCACAGTTGTTTTCTTAAAACTCTCAAAGTATTGTACACTGCTGGTCAATTGCTTAGCGTATGCTTACTTCATGCAAATATAGAAACTAAAAAGAAATGACCATCAGCATCTCCTATGTTTTTTTATTATTTCACTGACCATTTGTGGTATTTTTCTTAACCCTAACCTCTTAGGTATTTTGGCTAATAACTTTCAAATCAAATCTTTCAAAATGACACAAATTAACAAAAACTGCCAGAAGCACAGTTTTACAGCAACTATTGAGGTACCTTATTGCTAAACCATGCTTTTGACAAATAGTTTGTGAAATATTTCAATGCTATAAACTATTTGCTTTTGTATTTCAGAGAAACTTTTGTGAAAATGAATTTGTGTAACAGCCAAAAACTGGTCAGTATATTAAATCTATAGATATTAATCTAGAGATGATACCCCACCTCTTCAATATTTTGATCAAATTTTCAACAAAAAAATTACATCAATTGGATTTTTTGATGAGTAAATTTCAATACAATTACACAATGATCACCAACTTACCTTCTGTTTTTAACTTTGTCAGGACATAGATCAAATAATTGTTGAAGTCAGGAAACTGGTTTAATTGTTCAAGTTTCTTTGGGAAAAAAAATGGAGTTAAGGAAATTAAGATGTAAAAATTCAACCAGGCACATACGTAAGGTGGAACAGTAAGACTATATGTACAGTACATGTAACAGCAGCTGTAAAGTTGTTGGGCAAATTAAGTAATTTTAGTTGAATTTGTATTATTATTTTTAAAATAAAAAATGCTACCCTCATTTTTGCCACATTAACCAATCAATAATAGGCAAAGATAATGTCTCAAGGAAATGTAAGATCCCCATTTCTGGAGTTCCAAAGATGGTTAACATGTCTATTGCCCTGGTCTTGGCCCCCATTCAAAATGTTCCCATTGACATTTTGATATTCTTCTGGAAGTGCCCTGTACTCTTGCCCTCCTACAAGAAATTTCAGATCTGTAACATTTAGTATGGGCATCAATAAAATAAAATCCGAGGTTGAGTGGTGCTCCATGGGAGGTCATTGACCGCAGTAACATTTTGCAAAATCATAACATTATTAAGTGCATCGCGTAATTTCAATGTTTTTTTCACTAAATAGATGTTACTTTTTATGGAAACTTCAAGGCTGGTACTATAATTAAGGGGATGAAGATTCACAGTGACGACATTTTCAGGACAAATCCAGGGCCCAATTTTATAGCACTGCTTACCGGTAAGCAAATTTTCATGCTAACTATCTAGCAAACAAATTTGCTTAAGCATTTAAGTGTATTTCACAGGTTATCAAGAAAATTGACAGCGGCGCGTGCGCGTTCACCATGGAATTGTATAACGGCCAGCAAGTTAGTGTGCCTTTCTCTATGCTTAACCCTAACCACCCTGAATCCATCAAAATCCATCCCCCTGTTTTGGAGGATTTCGGCGGATTCAGGATATCTCCACATTGACCATATGGCGGACTTTGATGGATTCAGGATTTCAATAGTTTTTAACTGCTTGGTCATGTTGGTTGATGTATTTTGATGGATTATAGTTACATGTACTGTACATGTACAGCCAACACTTGTATGTGTTAGATTTTGATGGATTCTATGCAGCAACATACTATACAAATTTTCATGTGAGCATGGTATCCTGAATCCGCCAGAAATTTAGTGGTGGATTTTGGTGGATTCAGGATATGTCCGATATCTACACTGGCGGATTCTGATGGATTCAGGACACCAGCATTTTGTGTGTGACAAAAATGGTGGATTTTGGTGGATTCAGGATACTTTCTAGTAAAAATACCCAAGGGGTTAGGGTTAACGATTAGCAGCACTGTGAGAAGAAAAACATACAGTAAGCAAAATGAAAGCTCCATGAAATTGGGCCCCGGTAAAATATGTCATATCAGCTTCCTGTTTTTGGTGATGTGGTCTGGGACTTTAAAGGAGTCATGGGAAAGAATGTCGTATCCGACCGCCACTTTTTAAGGGGTTATTTGGATTTTTTTGGCAACCGCTACCTAACCAGTTAAAAAATGATTCTATCGATTTTTGGGGGTACAGAAAGCGAAAACTATCTTTAAAATCCACTTTTATGATGGTTTTCGGACTTTATTTCCCTTCTAAAAAAAATCCTCACCTTCAGAAAATAGAAAATAATTGCCAATGTGCATGTACAATGACCGTGTTGGTCACTAACGGGGGAGTTAGCTGTGGTGACCGCAGCCCTACTACCTGACTTTTACAACTTCTGTCATTAACAGACAGTAGTAGCGCTGCGGTGAATGCCCATGGTAGTCCTGTATGGACAAGTATCGATATCGAGCAGGCAATGTTCTGTACCCCAAAAAGGTGTCCCAAACATGTCAAATGCTCTTCAAAACTCTCCTCCAAGATTCTTATTGGTTATATTATTGGTTATACTGAATGAGAAAAAGTGGCGGTTGGATACGACAGTCTACTCGAGTCATGCAACATGTAGTATAAGCATCCATTCTGGCCTAGTGTTGGCCTATTTTTACAGAATGTACACCACCTACATACAAGATCATAGCACAATGCCTTCAATCGGTCTCATTTTGAGCTACAGTGTATGGTATGTTACCCTACCACTAGGGAGGACGAAAGCAACAGCGCCCTCACATCAAAAGTGCTGAAAAAACTCCGTTACGAGCAATAATTTCTAACTTCAATAATTTCTTTCTCACTAGAAAACAAAGCTACAACTCATAACACAGTAGATTCATGCACCATTTTCACTGTTTCACACTTTAAAAAGGTTTTGAACGAATTTACTGTCGAGTTGAAGATGAAAACGAAGCCCGAAAATGGCCCAAAGCGGAAAATCAACTGTCAAATTCGCCGCTCAAAAATGGTCCAAAAAAATTAGCGGTAAGACCCATTTTTATACGGCAGCGACTTTGCGTTCCAATCATCAATCCTGACGATCTTGGTATCAAAATAAAGCTTAAAATTAGATCTGTAGCCAGAAAACTGTTTCAAATGTTCTTTAAAAAATTAATTAGGTCTTAAAACAAGAGAGACTTTGAGACTGAATAATTTTGGATCTAACACTGGTACGGCCTTCACCCGTACCTCAATGGAATGCCCGTTTCGTGCTCTTTCCAACAGTATGTGGGTTGTACCTTGACATCGAGGTCCCATTAAGTTATAGCGATATTCATTTGACCTGTTCTGCGAAAAAAGTTGGTGAGCCGGCCAGGCGCCATCCATGGTGAGTCATCAGTCTGGGATTCGCCTCACTTGTACGCACAGTAAACGGAGCCGGGATCAGACTGGCAAGGTTTTGTTCTGCGTTGTCAGCCAGCGATGCATGAGTCATCGGTCTGGGATTCGCCTCACTTGTACGCACAGTAAACGGAGCCGGGATCACACTGGCGAGGTTTTGTTTACGCGTTGTCAGCCGGCTAGCCAGCGATGCATGAGTCATCGGTCTGGGATTCATCTCACTTTTACGCGCATTAAACTGAGCCGGGATCAGACTAACCAGGCTTTTTTACGAGCGTGGCCATGCACTTGTCACAACCACAACAAGTTCGTTAAGTTTGAAGGCATATTTAAAAAAATCTTAATTAATTTGGCATCAATGGCAACTAGTTTTCAGATTGATTGGGTGAAAGAGTAGGGTGGTTTCTACAGATGTTCCAAAAATGAAAAAAAAAAATGGCCAAATACTTTTCAAGATTCACTTCCTTGAAAATGGACAGTTTTTGTATAATGTTATTGAACTCCCAAAGGGACCACGGGACACCTTGGAGGTTATGTACTAACGTAATACTAGCTTGGACCAAGGCCATACCCTTTCATGACCTCTAACTCTGGAATGCCTGGGCCGATTTTCTTCAAACCAAAAGCAAATGGCTTCTGGGAATAAGATATCTGGTTTCAACACAGTGCAGGCCTGTTAAGTTGTGGTTGATGTTTTGGATTGTCATCCCTGAACTACCACTGTCCACTCCCTTACACAGTAACAACAGTTTCACGATGACAGAATCTATGATTTACTAGCTAGGATTTTACAAGATTGTTTTAATCTTTGTATTTTTTAAACATATTCTTAAAAGATTTTGTGACTAGGCTAGATCGTTTCAATCATGCGTCTGCAAAATTGGCAAATAATGCAGCATTAATTATCACTGCTTCTTAACCGTCAGAAGACTACACAATCGATGCAGTGCAAGTACACGTGCATGTCACGCCATACACAAACGCTATGCCAATGGCGGTCACGTCAATACAACAAATGCGTGCACAACATAAAACATCAAGTTAAATATATCTAAACAAATCCAATCTTTCTTTAAACAATCCTCAATGAAAAAAGGATACTTGTTGAACAGCTCGTTGGATTTCTGTGTCTGGGCTTTGTGATTCTTTCAAGAGTTGTAAAATTTGAGAAAGTCCGGCTGGTGAAGGTTGCCACGCCATGTCGCCATTTATTTCACGAGCCTTCGAATGTGTTGGTACCCGGCGGCGCATCATGTTCGTATCAATCTCGATCAATATATTTGGGGACCAGTGCAGTGTAGCCGGGCGCGATAAAAAGGTGTTGAGAGATACAATAATGTCAAATAAATTGTAATAAAATATTACAATTATTTCATAGTATATCATCCAAACTTTAGATTGAGACTCTATAGTTACGAAGTTTTTAAATAAAATTAAGACCGAGTCACCATAATGCCTCATGCGATGTCACTTTTTTGTGTTTTGTCAGGCATTTCGGCAATAATGCCAGCTGTCATCTCAAATTCGATCCTGATCGGACCCCAAGATTTTCATTTTTTGGGGTGCAAATTACTTTGTGTAAAATGGATTACTTCCACCCTGAAAACATTGAAGAGTATTTTCTCTATATGCAACGCAGTCTTCCGTCGGTTCCCATACCCTTTAAGAAGTGCTGTTTTAAGGCCTACATTCATTGTAATAGTTAGCCAGTGTTTCCGTGGTTAGTTACAATGTGTCATCATGGGAGAAAAAACTGAGCAAATTAGAAAATTTACTTGGGATACGTTTTCCCCATTGATTTGACCGTATTTTTTATAAAATCCTGATTGATTTTATTGATTTATTTTTTTTGTGAGTAAGTTCAACACAATTTTTTCGGAAACAAAAGCCTGGAGATGAGCAATCCGCAGTAGACCAAATAGAGAAGTGTGTTATTGAGATTAAGCATTGGATGAAGTCTAACAAATTAAAACTCAATGATGATAAAACTGAGCTGTTGATCATATCATCCAAAAATCAAAGGAAACACATTATATCAAAGTCTGTTAAAGTCGGTGAGAGCGTTATCTTGGCTAATTCCAAAGCTCGCAATCTTGGTATTGTTTTTGATGATGAAATTTCCATGAAATCACATGTTAATAAAATTTGTCAAACTGGTTATTTTCATGTCCGGAATATTAAGAGTAGCCTATACGCAAACTTCTGTCAAAAGAGAGTACTGAGAAATTGATTCATGCTTTCATATCATCTCGTTTGGATTGTGGTAATGCTTTGCTCTATGGAATACCTAAAAACCTCATTCACAGACTTCAATTAATCCAAAATGCTGCGGCAAGGACCATATTCATGATTCATAAGTCAGATCACATAACATCCTCACTGAAGCAATTACACTGGCTCCCAGTTCAACAACGGATAGTTTTTAAGATATGTCTTCTTACATGGAAAGCTCTACATGGCAACTCACCTTCATATCAAGATCTTCTTACCATTCACAACTCTAATCGCAATGGACTACGCTCAGCAAACCAAAACTTCTGTACCACAACTTGTAAAACTTTTGGGGATAGGGCTTTTTTTGTTGCAGCCCCTTCCCTTTGGATGCTTCCACAAAGTTTAAGAATGTGTGACAATTTTAATTCTTTCAAAAAGCTTTTGAAAACTCACCTTTTTGTGCAAGCTTATAATGAATGTTAATTTTGTGCATTTTGTTTCATGTATTTATCTTTGTTTATCTAATGTTCCATATCTTTGTGTCTTTTTCATTATCACCAGCGCCTCGGATTAGGTTTCTAGATAGATGGCGCTTTATAAGTTTCATTATTATTATCATTATTGTTATTATTGCCGACTTCCCGTCGACGATGGTCCGACTTCCCGTCGACCGCCGGCCGCCCGGGGGATTCCCGCCAGCGTACTTAAGAAAGTTTAAGAAATAATTGTGGAGGAGCTGTAAACCAATGGGGTAAAAATAATAATCTGGAAATATAATGAATGTATATAATATCCTCCATATCCAAAAAGTGTTTCTGAATCAATGGCAAAAACTCTGTGCTCTTTCACACGTGCAGACTATAGTAGCGCCAGGTCATTATTACCGGACAAAAACCCACACTTTTCTTTTGAAAAAGAATATTTGTGACTAATGCAATCGATGGATTGTGAGAGTATGACCGATGTCTTGTTAGGTTTGGGGGGCTTCCACTTTTTATAAAAATTTGACACAATATCTTAATCTTGGCAGATCAACACTCGGCTGGGAAAGGAAATGGATAATTATCACTGGCAGTACATGATGGTTAAGAAAGTAGGCCCTACTCTTTTTAGCTAGAATGTGGATCTTTCTGGGTGTATTGTGAATTGGCAAAGCCACATACAATAATAAAGAGAAAGGGAACATGAACGCTTAGCCAATATCACTATGCGAGTATAACAACTGACGGATTCACGAATATGCTTAAGTGACAATGGTCGAACTCTGTGATTTTACGGGTTTGTCAATGGGTAATTGAATTAGCATGCGTGGTATGGTACGGTACATAGAACACTCAACAATTTGATAAACGGAGTTTTGATGTCTAGGAATCCTATAGTGTATAGGCCTAATTATAGTATAGCTTTTTACCAATTATATAAAGTATATGTATATATTAAGTATAGCTATGTACAATTCGGCCTATATAGATAAATATGAGTACCAAGAATAGGTAATGACGTCACAAACACTACATATGTGTGCAGATGCTGTAAAACGTGTACAAAATTGTCCGAAATTAGTTTTGGACAAATCTTCTTTTTGTCAGTTTTGCAAATTAAATAATAATAATAATGTATAGATTTATATAGCGCACGTATCCACCAACTAAGTGGCGCTCAAGGCGCATTATATTATTATCCCTGCTCATAAGGCTCATAAGGCTCATAAATCATTCTTGAAACCATCTCAGCTCCCTGGGGAGTATACAGCTCAATTGCTGCCATTTCTAGCGCATATAGAGCAAACCATCTCTGCCTTCACAGGTACCCATTTAACCCCTGGGTGGAGAGAAGCAATTATGGTTAAGTGTCTTGCTCAAGGACACAGGTGTCACGGCCGGGGCTCGAACCCACACTCTGCTGCTGGCAACACCAGAACTTGAGTTCAGTGCGCTAGACCGCACGACAATCCACTTTACGTGCATTATACAACACAGGGACCTACGGCTTTACGTCCCATCCGAAGGACGAAGCAATTATGGTTAAGTACCTTGCTCAAGGACACAAGTGTCACGACCGGGGCTCGAACCCACACCCTGCTGCTGGCAACACCAGAACTTGAGTTCGGTGCGCTAGACCGCTACTATTTTATTATATTTATTTATATATTTAATATATATATATATATATTTATATTTAATATATATATATATATATATATATATATATATATATATATATATATATATATATATATATATATATATATATATATATATATATATATATATATATATATATATATATATATATATATATATATATATATATATATATATATATATATATGTATATATATATATATATATATATATATATATATATATATATATATATATATATAAAATGTGAATAGTAAAGGTGAAACAGTGCTCACCGGATAGTTATACCCGAGCTTTCGGTGCGATGCACCTTCATTAGGGTAATTAAGGCGTCATATAGGTGCATCGCAGGTGCACCTCTCGATTACCGTACGAGCGCTCTACCAACTGAGCTAACCAGCCCCTATGTTGGTGGGCGGTCCACTTATGCCAATTATATATTGCTCTATGGGGCCAGGTCAGAGGCCAAACCATATCTGCCGAGTAGCCAGGGATCAAGCCCCGGTCAGATGCAAACAACCCGGGTAACGGCAGTAGCGGGGATCACACAATTAACGGGACACAAGCCTTTTATGTGGTTGTACACAAAGTAGATTTATATGGAAAAACTGACCTGAAATATTATAAACGGTTCGCGAACAAAGAAAAATTGGCTGATGCCGGACTCGAACCCACGACCTCTCGATTACCGTACGAGCGCTCTACCTATATATATCTTTAGAAAAGCATAGGTAACTAATTTATTAAGTTGCACATGAGCTGTCAAGGAACGAGCTTAGTATAAAGTTGTATCTGTCTATTCAGTTAATTATGACTACTTGAGCAGCGCCCTCATAAGGCCCTTTCCATGTGTTGCTGCTGCGCTGAGCTGGCGCGCGAATTGCGTGAATCCCATAAAATTATAGATTGGTCCCCAGTCTTTACCAGTGGTCTTTATTTTATGAAGGTCTCAAAGCGTGACGCAAATCTTCAGGCTAAAACAATTAAATAGAAAATTAGCAGTTGTAAACTGATTATACCATGGAGGAAGGAAACACGTGATTATACCTAAAGGACCTGTGGTATAAATGCAAAATAACTGTTATTTGTCTTACGTTGTAAATACAAAGACATTTTTTTTTTAGTAGAGTGAGGGCGCCATAATGCACGGTTGACCTCGATATTTACGCGATAATATATAGCTGGCGGTAGACTAGAACTGACAACAATAACATAGTCATAGCTGGCGGTCAGTCAGCGTTATTTTTAGTATTCTGTCATTGTGTTCTGCTGCCAACGTGTTTACTTGCGGAGGATGTTTGAAATTTAACGCAGTGATCACATAGTTGCTCGACTAGTAATATTGCCTGGTTGGTAAGTAATTCCTGGTGGACAGCTATTATATTTCCGAATGCGAACGATTTATGGGGGTTGGTAAGAACTGAGTGCTCAGCATGTACATGATGTACCGCTGCACATCCCTGAGCTGAGAGTTACTGGTTTTCACTATTGTTTGGACATGTTCACTTTTTCCTTCCTCCAAATGCTTTCACTTATTTAATAATAATAATAATAATAATGTATAGATTTATATAGCGCACGTATCCACCAACTAAGTGGCGCTCAAGGCGCATTATCCCTGCTCATAAGGCTCATAAGGCTCATAAGGCTCATAAATCATTCCTGAAACCATCTCAGCTCCCTGGGGAGTATACAGCTCAATTGCTGCCATTTCTAGCGCATAGAGAGCAAACCATCTCTGCCTTCACAGGTACCCATTTAACCCCTGGGTGGAGAGAAGCAATTATGGTTAAGTGTCTTGCTCAAGGACACAGCTGTCACGGCCGGGGCTCGAACCCACACTCTGCTGCTGGCAACACCAGAACTTGAGTTCAGTGCGCTAGACCACTCGGCCACGACAATCCACTATTCGTGCATTATACAACACACGGGACCTACGGCTTTACGTCCCATCCGAAGGACGAAGCAATTATGGTTAAGTACCTTGCTCAAGGATACAAGTGTCACGACCGGGGCTCGAACCCACACCCTGCTGCTGGCAACACCAGAACTTGAGTTCGGTGCGCTAGACCGCTCGGCCACGACACTCCGATACAGTAGGCCTACAACATGGCCTAATGTAACTTATACAACAATAATCGCAACTTATAAATTTAATGATTTGTCATACATTGCGTAGTAAACACAATTAAATTGTCATTGACAATGACAGGTTTAAAGTCTTATCTTCACTGCCCACATTTTGTTTACTCAATCGATTTTTTATATGATGGAATTCTGTTACTTGTTAGTAATAGTAGGCCCCTAATGATATTAGGGTTTTCAGGTGAAAATTATTCCTAAACCAATATGCTCAATATTTATATCAAATTAAAGGTCTTGATGAAAGAAATACAATGGTTTTTAAATCAAGAAAATCGGACGAGTAGTTTTTGAGGAATCCTGTTTTATTTAATCAAGTATACAGCATTCGATGAAGCCCGACTGTCCGTACACTGTGTACATCCCTAATGGCAACAAAACTGTTGAATCAGCATACACACGCACAGCATTCGTGCTCGTTTCCCTCATAAGAGCTTTTGAAAGGGTGTAAAAAATACACTCTCCGCTCAAAACTAAACACATTTATGGCTCAAAACTTTCACATATGATAGAAAAAAGTGTAAAATTCATTCAGACACCGCTGTTACCTTTCAACTTGAAGATTTCACCTCGAAAAAACGGTGTTTACTTGTTATCTCTTCGTAACTTCGGTTGTAGAGTAGCTGTGGAGATCGAGCAAGCATGGGTATGTAAAGGAGCCCTTTGACTCAATAGGGAAACCTGTTTTCATGTCAATCACAATGTACTCGGGCGCGGAGACAGCTCCGAAGTGGATGCCCTCAGCAGAGCGCGGCAAATTTTACGGGCCGAATGCGCCCGATCTCGGAACACTTCGCGAAAGGCGGGGCGGGACGAGAGTGGTTCATTCATAAAACCTAGGCTTTTGCACGTACTTCCGATTGGTATTTTATGTACATTGTTGGATAGCTGAGACTATAAGCTTTCCAATGAGCTATTACATGATTTCGACAGGTAAAAGTAGTAAAAAAAATTGATTTAAAATTTTGATGTTTTTTGTTTTTTTGCGGGCGATGCGCTGTGCGTGTGGAGGGCTTCGGTCAAGCACGTACAAACTGAAAACCCTAATGATATTGTTGTGTTGTGATCCTTAGTCTGGGTTACTAAGAGGTAAGCTTTCGGAGACGTACAAATAATGTTAACTTGCTTCACTTTGTTGTGAAGTTGCAAGTAAAAGAATTCGTGTTAACTTGCTTCACTTTGTCGTGAATTTGCAAGTAAAAGAATTCATGTTAACTGGATTCGTGATGCCGTCCGTAGAGGTTACAAACATTCACAAGAAGTATTACTTCAAGAGACTTCCAGTTGATTATAAATATCAAATAGATTCAACATTTATTGATTCATAAAAGCATTACAGCATAGATATGTGTGTGTGTGTCTCCTTCTCAGTCAGACCCCAACCGAAGAATGAATCATGTCTCTTTATTTTCCATATCAAAACAATATCAAAAACATTCTCATTACGTGGCATTGCGTCAGTTTCAACACGCTGCACTTTGCAATGCGCGCACGCTAAGGCTACGCTTAAAATAGCATAATTATCGCACATGGGATGATATGCTTAGCCATGACAGATATATTGAACCATCCATGGTATGGATGGAAATGGAGCATAGAGGTATATAGGTATTTAGCCACTATGATAAATCATGTCAGCTTTTGTATAGCTTTCAGTTTCATTTTCTACAGAACAATTGTAAATTTGACAAAATGGGCTTTACAACCTTTAGCCCTCCTATAGGTTTAACAATCAAAGACACTCAAAATTTGTATGTAACTCCCAACCCATTGACTTTGTGCAGTGCACTCAAATAAATGCAAGGACATGTGGCTGTGGTAGGAGGTCAAACCAAAACCACTCAACTGTATACGAGTCTGCTGCAGTAGTATAGGAAAATGGGGCTTCTGGCCCACTCTCGCTTTTGCGGGAGTTGTTTAAAAGTGAAATGAAATAATAAAAAAAAGATTTAAACAAAAAAATTAAAATTTGTTGTAAGAAACTGAAATTTTCAAAAAGAACGATTTAGGCGTTGTGTTGTTGTTTAAAAGAAAAATGAAAAGAGCATCGAGTACATTTTTTTTGGAAAAAAAAAAAAAATGTTGTTAAGATTTTTATAACGGTAGACGCTTGTTTTGTTGTAATTTTTTTTTATACATTTGGTAAGAATTTTTTTTTTTATATAAGAATAAATAAATTTTCAAAAAATCTACAAGGACCACTCCCGCAAAAGCTTTGATTTGTCCATAAGCCCCATTTTCCTATACTACTGTCGGTATTAAAACTAGTAGTAGTTAAACAATTGAAAAAGCAGTTTACTATTATGTAGATAACTAATAAAGATGGAAAGAATATTTATTCCTTGTGAATGGCTTTTAGTTGGTAAAACGAGTAAGTGTTGTAAAACAAGTTGTTGCGGTAGTGTATTTTGTGGGTTGCATCGTAGTCGGATTAAGCAAGGTAAACGTATTCCTGTTGCTTGTAAAAGATGTAAAAAAGGAACAAAAACAAAAACAAATATATGTACAAAATGTGAAATAGTATTAAAAATGCATTATTTAACTCGCGTTGATGTAAAAGTTGTAAGAAATTATATTTTAGTGATGAAAGAGTTGCTAGAAAAGACTGTACGTTTATAAATTAAAATGATACGGTGGAGGTCTATCTGACTTTTTAAATCGGTGAGCTACTTGTGAAGGAGCGTAATAAGATTTACTTACATCAAAGTTTATTTTAAATTTAAAAGTTTTTCTATAAGAACTTTTTTTTCTGCATTTACATCGATGGGTTTAACCTCAGTTTTAACTGGTAAGGATGTGTCTTTGTTAGAGTTGTTACGAATTTTTTCTTTCATTTTAGAATATTTATCTCGTTCTTCACATATGAGTATAAATTCATTTCGAGTAATAACACCGTCTTCGATGGCTTTTGAAACATGGTTTTCAATCGTGTTGAGTTTAGATAAAGCTAGAATTTTTATGTCATTATGTTTTTTAGCTTTTTTAGATAATTTATGTTTTGCGTATCTGAGAGCAATCGATGCACCGCCTAACCCTAAAGCTAAAATTTCTAAACCGACTCCTATCGGAATCGGTATAACGCTAGCGAGACTAGCGATTCCGACAGACCCCACCCCCATACAACCCAATTCAGCTAGAGTTTCTACGATACTACAAGCGTTAATAATTTTATTATATTTTTTATAAACAGCTTCACGATTATTTATTTCAATTCGTAATTCTTTTTGAATATCATCGATTTTTTGTAAGCGAAATGATTCTGCATTATCCGCCATAGACGGATAAAGTACATTCGTTGATTCTATAGGTTCACTCATTGTTTTCTATTAATAGTAAAAGATTTTAATTTAATGGAAAATAAGTAATTTTCATATCATAACAGATTCCAGTATTTAGAGAGCCAAATAAAACAAATTGAGCAAATACTTTTCTGTTGTAGTTGTTACTTTCACTTACTGTAAAGCAAACTCCATATTCTAAAAGCTTAATGTTATTATCAAAAACAGTAGTTTCAACTGCGTATGAACGCCCATAAATCTTGTCAGATGGATTTATTACATGTTTAAAAAAGCGTGTAGATGAATTGTTATTAATAGTTTCTCTAGAATAACTAGAAATATATTCTATCAGAACAGTGGCGTTAAAATGCGGGCCATAATTTTTCCAAGAAATATCAATTAAATTTTTATATTTATATAGTATTTCTGTTTCTTCAACATTTTTAATATATCCACTTTTTTCAATAGTATGATTACTGTTTGCATTAGACGCATCTCGCGATGTTGTTATTCGACTAGGTCCATAAATACTCGCCATATTTATTATAGTATAATCATTTTAATTTAACGGTAAACTTTTAATTTTTATATTAAAACAGATTTTAGAATTTAATGCACCAAAAAAGGTGGCTTCTACAAAAACTTTTTGAACACTTTGTATTTTAAAACACATTTCATATTTGAGATGTTGCGTTTCATTATCGATAAAATGAAATTTCTCATTTCGTTCTGGAGAAGGAATATATATAATAAATGTTGGCCGCATAATCACGCGTTACTGAATGCGTAACAAAACTATTGGTTTTTATAAATTGCGTAAAAATACTACAATACGTGGGTGAAATGTTAAACATGAAAAAGGGTTGTTTAAACGTAGCGTGCCATCCGAGTATAACATTAAATTTTTCAACTAAAATTATCCTTTGTAAAATTTCATCTCTGTTGAGATATCCATGATGTTGATAAATTTCACTATGACTACTTTTTTCAATACCCACGCTACTACTACTACTACTACTACTACTAGATAAAACTCGCTCACTCGTTGTTCGACTAGGTCCGTAAATACTTGCCATTTATTTATATTATTTCTAGATTTAAAATAATTGGAAAACCGTGGTTATGTATATCTCTACCCTTTGAATCTTTAATTTGAAAACTTAATTCGTTAAAAGTATCAATCTTTAATTTTTTAAGTAATGGATTTTTATATTCCATATACATACTTTCTCCAAATGATTTACCTTGCAAAGGTAAAACGTTTAAAATGGTAGAAGGTTTGCCGTTGTAATAATTATCACTTGTAGAAATTTGATCGCAATGAATGTATAAAATTTTAAAAGGTTGTATATCAATCTTTTTACTATATTCTCCTGTAGTTAGAAATTCGTTGTGAAGCCCAAGTAAATTAGCTAACCCAGCTGTAAATTTAATAGATTTCGTGTCATCGTCTAACTTTAGCGTGTAAGCACCCGCCATATAATTGATTGTAAACGTTATCCAAGACTCGTTTTTTGATATAATATCTATAATTTCATAAATATTGTAAAGCCCTGGTTCGACAAATTTTATAACATCATCTGACGCCGATGTACGATAAATTATTCTTTCTTGTTTACGTATGTTGTAATATCCTACCCAAATGTTTACGCTTTTTAATAACATGTATAAATCACCATCACGATTATCAATAGCGTAATCTAATTTAACTTGTCCACCATTTTTTTCAATTTCCAATTCAACGGTACGGTATGAAACATTTTATTATTTAGAATTTATAATAATAATAAATAATAATAAAATTACGTTTCCATTAGCATTCAAGAGTAATTTATCGAAACGATATCCAACATCTGGAAATTTTAACGCACCTCTAAATTTTAGCGCTAATGATTTAACGAGTTTAAATATTTACGTTAACGAGAACGAGTTTTTTAACGTACAACTGAGTAATCCTTTTCAAAATTATAAGTTACCACGTGTTTATAATTATTTAAATGTACGTCGGTGGAGATTTGTTCCTAAACCGTTTTATCAAAATCAAATAAATTTTGCAACGTGGTGTAGTACGACGGGTTGCGGTGTGAGTTGGAAACATTTATACTATTCAGATCCGATGATTCGTAGTTTTTTTAGATTTCACGTATATTATCAAATAAGACGAATATTAAAAGAAGCGAGTATTCCCGAACCTTTAGATCCAATTTGGAGCGCGTTTGAAAATAATATAGACATCAACGCCTATAATAATTTATGCATAGAATTTCACGCATCACCAGATATACAATGGCGACAACAAGTAGATTTAAACTCTGAGGGTTTAGGTACGGCTTACGAATATATAAAAAGCGGCGTGTTTGCAGCTGTACCGGGTAAACATTTTATCGATACTCGTTTTATTAACGGTGAATATAATCCAAAAATAAATATTATGAAATTTAAGCAAGATCTTGAAGATGATGTTACACCTCAAAAGTTTAAACCTTACAATCAATTATATAGAACAATCTTTAGAAGCTAAACGAGGTTGGAGCAAGTACATACTCGATTCTAAATTAGCTCGAGGTTTTACGAATATCGGTACAGAACGAATTAACGATTCTATAAGAACGTACGTTTACGCGATTTTAGGAGCTCAAGCGCAAGCTAAAAGTGGAATTTTAGCAAGTGGCACTGGTTTAGACGCGCAACGCGAATTTATAAATATAGTAAATGCTGAGATTGATTCTCCGGTTGATTTACAATCTTCTATTCAACGATATCAAGATGTTTTACAATACGCTCGTTCTCAATTAAACTTTTGTCTCGGAGAAAATTTATACATGATGCCTAGCGATATGAATTTACGAATAGGATCGTACGCAGGATACAACAATAATTTATTAATCGCGACGAGTGATTTAGGCCTATCTCTAGGTTCAAATTTAGATTTAAATTCAACGTCTGTTCCTCTTCCTATTTTACCGCTAGAACAAACACAACTACCGACAATTACAAAGCATGTAGAAAATGATCTAGAAACGAGTCTTGCTATGAACGCGCAAGACTCTTTAGAAACTACGATAAAAGAAGACACTCTCGACTCACCACCTAGCGTTAGCGATCCTTTACGAGAACCAGACGTAGTCAGCGATAACCATCTTGAAGAAAAAAATTCTTTAATACTTGGTTTTGCTGTTTTAGCGGGACTAGGTGTCATGATTTACGAATTGTTATTTTAGAAAAGCCGCTGCTTGCGTGTGTAGGTTAAAACTAGTACTCCAACTGCACTTAGTGCTATTAACAAATGTTCTGCTGTCCACGATACTACTTTTGAAATAGTAGTCAATAACCAACTTATTATCGATCCTATAATAGCTGGTAAAGCGGCTAAAGCTTTCGCTCCTAGTTTAGCCAATACATTCGCTAGATTTTTTAATGTTTTTTGTATCCACTCTTTTACACCACCACTATCTGGTGGAACTGGTGGTGTGGGTTTGGGCGGTATAGGTTTAGGGCGGTATAGGTTTAGGAATAACTGAATTTACAGCATTACCGATTGATTCTATGTTAAAAGCGATAGTCATACTAAAAGCTGTTAATATACTAACGATCGTTATACCTTGTTCTCTAAATAAAGTTTAAATTTTATCTCCTAACGTATCATCTCTCGTTAACATTTTTTGAAACGTTTCTTTAATTCTATTAATTTGACTACGAAGAACGTAATCATGTGCATCAATTTGTTTTATCAAAACTTGTTTCTCATCTTTTAGGTTTTTTAAGTCTCGACGAGTAGTTTCTATCGATTCATCATCGAGCTCTCTTTCTGTTGCGTCACTAATTAATTCTTGAACATCATTGATTTTTTGATTCAATACTTTTAATTTAGTTAAAAGATTTAATTGTTCACCTCGATTTGTAACCATAATGTCATTAAGCGATTCTATTTCTCGCCATTCTATATTTAATTCTGTTTGAGCGTCTTGATCTCTAGCTTCTTGTACTTGTACTGATTTTTCTACTAGTTGCATCGGTATAGAGGGTAACCTTCTACGACTGCTTAGAGTGACTGGGGTTGTATCTTCCCAATCTAGCGTCGCGTCTGGCAATGGTTTTTCCGCTTCGATTAAAGCATTTTGTATAGCTTTTTTTTATTTCTCTCGAGGGTTTATCAAATATACCTAAATCATTAAAACCTATATTTTTTATTGAATTTATTTTTCTAAATTCACCCATTTTTTTCATATTAGATAATCGTATTTTTTCATTATTTTTTATAAAATAAAGTATAGGCCTACCTCTTTTTTTATCATCTAGTTCATACACAAATTTATTATAGTCTTTAAAAGTGGGTTCATATCCTAATTTTTCATAAAAATCATCGTTCTAAGTAATCTATTTTTTTGAGATAAAGTTGGTATACTAAAAGATGTTTCTTGTTCAGTTACATAATCACCCAAGTTGTTATCACATATTTCATCATCTATATATCCATCATTATCTAATTCAATATCATCTTCTTCTGGTTGATTAAACATTGGATCCAACTCTATATATGGGTTTCCTCCTTCCGCCATTTTATAATGACGCCATTTAATCTTTTTTAAATAATTTTAAACTCGCGTAACCTATTATACTCATACCAATCAAAATAAATAAAATTTCACGTGTTTTTTGATCTTCACTAGGAACGTAAAAATCTTTCAATCGTGGTTCGTCGTATAAATCTCTCGGTAATGTTGCAAATTCACCGGTTACGACAAAATATTCATTCATCGCATCATCAATATTGTTGAACGTTCTTACAGCACTTGATTCTTTTTGTATTTTTTCATTTAAATAATCTAGATATTTTAAACGCTTTTTACTAAATTCATCTCTAGCTTTTGAAAGTTGTTCTAGCGCTAAATCGTGTCTTTTTCGTTCTTGTTCGACATCGCTAGAACGTAAATTACTAAATAAAGCATTACTACCAGTAAATGCTAACGCGTTAACTACCGCACCTCCAATCATCATCGCTATAGATACCATTTTATAATTACTTTTTTTTTAAAGATAAAAATATTTTATAGTTGTTAACTATAATCTATGGCTAATAATACGTACGGAGATGCGCTTGATCCATACAGGAGAATAAGAGAACCTCGAGGTATAAAAGGATTACGTCAAAAAGTTGTTATTACAAACAATTCGAGTACCATTACCGAAAATCAATTATTGACGGTTCGTTTTCCAAATTTAGGAATGAATGACGTTACCGTCCCGAATACAGCTCGATTAGCTTTTAATATAGAACTCGTTAGCTCAGATGATGAAAATAGAGCGTTAGTACAAAATATAGGTAGAGCGATCGTAAAACATATAATTATTAAAATGGAAGGAAATGAAATATTTTCATTAGACGATGCAGATGTATTCAATTGTTACAAAGATGAATGGTTAACAACTGCTCAACGTGATAATTTAGCGTATCAAGGAATCGAAAATGCAAACGTTACTAAATTAAGAATAGACGCTAGCGATAAAGATCTTACAGCTAATAAAGGAAAAGATAAAGCTGTCGCGGATACGTATAAAAATAGATATTACATTCCACTTGATTTTGAATTGTTGACTGATCATCAACCTTTTTATCAATCGGATATCGGAGATCGATTGACTTACGAACTCGTGTTTAATAAATTTGAAAATGTGATTAAAAGCACTGATGTTTAATGCAAAATATATTATAAGTGGAATTTCTTTAGAGTATCAAGTCGTTCATATGCCGGAACTCGCTCGAATTATTAAAAATCAATACAGCAACCGGTTGAGTATACTGTGTTTGATCGCGTACTAAGACATAGCGTAACGCCGTTAAACAAAAAAGATACGACGTGGAATATAAATTTAAATACCCCCGCAAAAAGTATGAAAGGAATATTGTTTTTATTCAAAGAACCCACCCAACAAGAATCTAATGTATTTTATAATCCAAAAATAAATAAAGTTTCAATTAGGCATTCCTAATCAACTCTACGCGCATGGAATGAACAGGTATCAACATTGGGAAGAAATTTCAAAAAATTTCGGTGATTCAAAACAACAACACGCTATACAAGTCGTACAAGCTTTAGATTTATCTAACGTTAAACAAGCTGATTATTTATTAAACCGATACGGTTTATTTTTAGATTTAAGAACGAGTACCGATAATAGAATACACGGAAGCGGAAGACGAGTACAAAACTTATCCGAAGGAATTACTATTCAAATAGAAAAAGAAGCGGAAGCTGCGAGTGAACTAAACATGTATACTTTTATTATTTTTAAAATCTGAAAAATTATATTATTATATATATAATCTTAATCAACTTTTAGATACTGAAGAAAAAAAAAATGAATTAATACAATTTTTAAATTTAAACTCTGAAAAAGTAAAATATTTATTTACTAGTATAAATATTAACCAAGTAAAAGATATAAGAGATAATCTTGACCAACTTTTAAATACTGGATTAATTCAAGTTTTTAACTCTGAAAAAATAAAAAATCTAATAGATAATCTTGTACAATTTAGAGAAAATTTCGTACAACAAAATGAATTTTAATAATAAAAAAAAAAAAAAACTATTATAAATGCAAGTCAAGTCATTCATGTTACCTCCACCGCCGTTTATAGTTAGGCCAAATAAAAAAAAATGTTGAGTTGCCCTCCAATGAAAATATTTGAAGGGGTCGGTCGGTCGGGATTTTTTTTTATTTTATTTTTTTTTGTTCTCCTTGACTGCCATTTTAAGATTGAAATGCATTGGAACTGAAACCACATACCATGTTTTTCATTTGTATACCTATCAGCAAGGAATTTTGCTTCAGAATAAAAGTATCCCAAGCATTTTTGTTGTACTTTTCGCTGTGATTGACACAGCAAATTCATCCATATTGCGTGCAATGCTCAACATGCAACATGTGAGTGGCCATTCGATTTGAAAACGTGTAGATTGAGTCGCAATCGTTGACATACAAAACAGTGCGCGAAGCCAGTGGAAAACATGTGAGGGGACCATTCGATTGGAAAACGTGTAGATTTGAGTCGCAATCGTTGGCACACAGTGTGTGCGAAGGCAGTGCACCATGTGAGGGCCGGGGCCATTCGATTTGAAAACATGTAGATTGAGTCTTGGGTACCGGTAAATTTACCGGTAAAAAAAAGTGGAAAATTTCACAAATCAAACGTATTATGTTTTATACAAAGAAAATTGGTAAGTTTCATTAATAAATAGGCCTATGAATGACGGGGGGGAAAAAAAAGAAGAAAAAAAAACCCGACCCGAGATTTCAGCACTTTTGGGTCGGTCGGTGGAGGGCAACTCAACATCTTTTTTTTTTTGGCCTTATAGATGATATCGTGTTGCATGCAGCAACCTAATAAGTTACTCGTTTAATAAGTTACTCGTTAGATGTTTTTATAAATGGAAGAAGTTTCTAAAATTTTGAATGAAAATCCACAAATGACAAGTCCGCCACCACCACCACTATTTGCGGTCAATAGTGATACGAGTGATGCGTTATTGTTAAAGCAAAAACAACGGCTCTTATCTATCGTAGTGGGAGGAGATTCTAAAAGATTTTTTGGTAAAGAGTATAGCTAAAACTTGTAGCTTTGCATGGTGAGGATGATAAGTAAGACTGATTGCGGTGACACCATGTGGAATCTCAATTGAGTAGTAATTAGTTCTGACAAGAACTGGGGGTACAACTCGACGTTTCGATCAGTATGCTCTGATCGTCCTCAGGAGAATGCCGGACTCTATAGCGTTAGCGATAGCGATATTGAAGCTTTGTCTACAGAAGAGCGAAACGTACTACACGCGCAATACGAAACTAAATTAGGTCGTGATATAGTACAGTCTTTAGGTAGCGCTGTTTTAACATTATACGCTAAATTATTAGGAATAGGCTTAGATCGTATTGATTTATATGGTCATCAATTTGAAATTGACGATGAAGGAAAATTAATTTCAGATTTAGAAAAAGATCCTTTCATTTCAAGTATGCTTTCTACCGTAGCGTGTGAAATATACTACAAGTATGGAATGTTACTAGCTCCACTCAGTGCAACGTTAATTACTGCAAAACATTTAAAAAGAAAAGAAGAAGAATCTTGTATAGCTAATAAAAGCGATGGAGACAAACGAGCAGAATGCACAAGAGCAATCGATGCAAACGAGTGATATAACGAGAGTAACTAAAAAAGAAAAACAAACAAATAGAGTCGCAGCGGGTAAAAAACTCGCCGAACTTAATAAAAAAATAAAATAAAACTTTTAAAACAAGTGACTAAAACGCGTCACGCTAATGCAAAGATCGTTACGCCGACAACAACAACATTAACAACGAGCAATGAAACAAGTTACTCAGCTACCGCTTTCTATATCGCTATCGGTTTAGGATTAGGTTTCGCTTATTTCTTTTTTAGGCCTAGCGAAGCAGAGCCTACGCCGCTAAAAAAAGTAGAGACGCAACCCGCGTTAAACCCAACTTTATTACTACCAGCAACAAAAGAACTCGCTGTTTTTGAAATGGAATAAAAAGTTTTTTTAATAAAATTTTTATATTTAACGAGTATAAAATAAGATGAATACGAAAACAATCGCCGATTCAGTTTATCACAGCAGTGTTTTAACACTTTTTACTGTTTTATACAGCATGCTAGGTAAAAAAGTATTAAGCGTAGAACCAGCTAATTTAAATAAATTAGATATAAAAGATGGATTAAAACTAACCGTAACGCTTGGATTATCTTCAATGACGCAAATGTGGTTAGTACAACAAGGTATTTTACCTAGCTCTCTTATGCCTAAAAATTCTATAGAATAAAAATTATGTTTATAAATATTAAATGCTAGCAAGTACAAAACTAAAACTAAAAACGCTTATTATAGTCCGAAAGGATATTACAAAGGCTACGATGCGATTAATAAATTAGCTCAAGAAACAAAAGTAAATAAAAAAGTAGTTTTACAATGGATAAAAAGGCAAGCATTGTGGCAAATTTATTTACCTTATCCTAAATATATTCCAAGACCGACTAGTTCAAATAGTACTTTAGAAAAACCAAATCAAGTTCATCAAGCAGATTTATTGTTTATTCCGCACGATGTAGTTGGTAGAATTACATACAAGTACGCATTAACGATAATCGATGAAGCAAGTAGATATAAAGAAGCACAACCGTTAACGGATAAAACCGCTATTCAAGTTAGTAACGCGTTTGAAAAAATTTATAAACGTTCGCAGCTAACTTGGCCTAAAATTCTGCAAGTTGATCCTGGAAAAGAATTTATGTCTAGCGTTAATGTATTAATGAGTAAACATAATGTATTAGTACAAAGAAGTGAAGCTGGTAATCATAGAGCTCAAGGTATGGTAGAGCGATTTAATAGAACTTTAGCTGAAAGATTATTTTCTCATCAATACGCTCAAGAAATAGCGACTGAAAAGAGAAATAGAGAATGGGTAAAAAGATTACCAGCAGTTGTAAAAGCATTAAATAATGAGACAACACGTCTTATAAATTTAAAACCTAAAGATGCAATTAAATTAAATGTTGTTGAACAAGATCCAGCCTCACCCACGCTTAGCGCAAGTTATTAATAAAAAAGAAAAAAGAATTCCAACGAGTAGTTTAGTTCGATATTTATACGCACCCGGTGAAGTGGAAAAAGATACGAGACGTCGTGCAACTGATGGAGTATAAAAATTTATAAAATAAAAAAAGTGATAAAAGGTGTTAGTCAACCCATCTTGTATTATTTAGAAAAAGGCCCTGCACGTAGTTTTGTAAAAGAAGAATTACAAATTATTCCTCGAGATACAGAAAATCCTCCTATTAAACGCTAAACAACGCGAGCTAAATTATAATGACCGTAAGCGTAAGTATCTATTTTATTTTCTAAAATATATCTTTTTGTATCGAGTCCGTCTAAAGATTTTTTAGTTGTCGTTGTAGTATAAGTATGATGTTCTATATTTCTAATAAAATTCATCTTGTGATTATACGATCGAGTTTCAAATAAAACTCTTTTATAGTTTTCGTGGTTAATTTTCTTTTCTACAACAGTTTTTTTAAAGCCTTTAGCTTTCTTAATTTCTTTCGAAAAAACAGCAGGTCTTAAGCCTAAAGCTTTTTTTATTTTCATTTCATTTAATAAAAGCATCGAGTACATTTTTGCTCGTAAACCTACAAATTCAACGATAGGAATTCCTCCTGTCTCATCTTTAAATTTTCCAATTACTTTTTTATTTTCTTCAGAAAATAGTAAATGATCTTTTTCATAATTACTAAAATCGTATTTTTCTTTGTCTTTTAATAAATCTTTATATACATTTTCAGTTTGAATATTAACGATTAAACTATCCGTATCTGTGTAAAGCAATTTTATCTTATCCTTGTATTTCTTTTTTAAATGTTTGTAATAATAATCGTACATGAAAAGTTTTGATAATTCTAAAATACTCATTCCTACATAGATTGGTTTAACGAGAGTGAGGCTTGTTTTGTATGTATGAATCGCCGCTAAATCAAAGCCATCAAAAATCCTTTGACCAGCAAAAGTCGGCTTGGCTATATTTTCTTCCGCATGCACTCTTTTTCATCATCATTGCTTAGTCTCACTAGATCTACGTTAATACGATTTCGTACATTTTCCATTGTTTTTCCAAAAACTGAATTGTTCATGAGTTTATATAAATCTTTTTCAAAATCACTCGTTGCGTCTTTTCTGAGTTGAGTATTTAAATCAATGTATGATTTCATCCAACATGATTCATCAAATTCTAATACGCGGTGAATTTTAGTTAGTTTCATACCTAATTGTAAATATTTTTGTAAATTCTGATAATGAAGCACGTTTTTTTTTGGTCGTTTAAAGTGCAAACTAATTTTTCAACGTTTGTTGTAGGTTTACCTTTTAATAAATCAAGTTGATAGGGTGACATGTATTCTTTCGGTATCGTTAATTTCTCTGGCGCAAGCGGATAATCGTTATGTAAATCATGTTTTTCTTTAGGGTATTCTAAATCAACTTCTAAAATATGTCCTTTTCCATATTTTAATCCTTGTTTCTTTTTATTAAAATAATATTCATTAATTCGTTCTTGAGATAACCATTTAAAATTACCTGTTGGTAAAGGTTGACTCATTGCATAGCCGTATAAATTATTTGCGTCTAAATACATAATGTAACTTGTAGGTTTCGTTTTATCATAACCCTCACATTGAGGGTTGTTTGCTCTTGCATATCTATTACTTATCATAACTATCTCTCCTCTCAAACCTTTTTCTATAAATAAATACATGTCGTAATCCGTTAATAGTTCTAAACAAACTCTCGAATGTTTCAGTAAAGCATCCCAACTTGTTCCCGGACTCGTATAATAATGTGCTGGATCTAAACCATAATGTTTCATACAAGTAGCACGAAAATTTTCAAATACATCAGCTAATAACAAGGTATCTGTACGCACGTACAAATCATGATAATCTCCTAAATTTTTACAATTGAAGGTATTATATACCTTCTTTGCATGTGAGTATTCTTCATTAGTAATACGAGTGTTGTTTAAACTACTATAAAATGCTTCTATAGGAGGAAGATTAGTTTCTTTAAATCGTTCAAACTATCCATGTATTCGTATGGATAAATACCTTTTTGTTTTAAAAGTGTACATTTCTCAATATTAGATTCTTGTGATTTTAAAAGAGAAAAAGATTTACTTGAATCTACAAGTTTTTCTAATGAATCTTGTAAAAATTGATAACTATCGAGAAATCGTAGTTGACCAATTGAAAAAGAAATATACTTTTTCATATTGTTTGGAATACACGTTAGATCTTCTTTTGTTTTACTTATTCCTTGCATAATGAGATGTGAGTCGTAACCTCGTAAATTGTGAATAAAAACGGGTATAAATGTTTTATTGGGTTCTATTTTTAGTTTTAAATTACATCTATCGTGTGCTGCTCTATATTTTCCGGTAATGTGACAATGATCTCTAACTTTTGTGTAAGATTTTTTTAATTTGTTATCGTCAATTTCTTCTCTACAAACCCAACAACTACAGTTAGAGTTATCGTTAACGTGAAAATATGATTTTTCACATATCCAACACTGTTGTGCATTTTTAAAATTTAAAAGATCTTCTTCAGTCATGTTTATTACAAGAGGTTTTGCAAATATCTCGTTAATCTTGACTACTTCTTTTATTAGTTTTTCTAAAAAGTGATTCACCGCATCCTTACCCCTATACGTAAATGATGAAAATATTTCTTTGTTTACGCCAATAATCACGTATGAATAACCGCATGGAATGTGCTCTTGTTTTGCAAAAGTATTAGCGCCTAGATTTTTACTTATTGAACATAATATACTTTCAAAATCAGCGTATATAGTAAAAGGAACTTGCATCTTTTTATGAAAATTTTTAAATTTTAACCTATCGTTTTTACACTTGGCTGGCATAACTATCTTTACCGCTCTATGTTTTACACCTCTACACTCGATTGTATGATTAGCGAGTTGTTCTTTTCTACTAAAATTACACAAGCAACGATCACAAAAGTGTTTTTAGCTTTATGTTTCGTTTGATTGTAAAGTAATTTATTAAAATCCTTGATCCAAATGTAGTGAGATCTAGTTCCTTCTTCTTCTTCTTTATCAATTAATAATATTTTTATACGTTCTTGTTCATAATCTTCATCGCTAATGTATAAAGGAACAACTGAATTGTATTTATCCAAACCAAAAACGTTTATCGATAAATCATTTTGTTTCTCTACTTGATTAATCTGACTGATTAGTGTAGGAGCGGCAATATTTTCTGTTGGATACTTGCTTGTTCTATCCGAATGTTTTATTTTTACTTTTTCAATCAAAATATTTAATTCTATCGCCTTTTTCTTATGTTCTGTAAAACAACGCAATGCCCATCGTAAACAATCATCATCGTCTTTGTTTTCTACGTTAATGCATGCTTTTTATTTTTTATGTAATCTGGTAGCTCCATATAAGAACCACCACGTAAAGGTTTATATTTTGAAATTGTAAGAACTAATTTTTCAAAACGATCTATGATCCATCCACTACCTCTATTTGTACAAATTGATAAAACTTCTCCAATTCTTTCAAAACCTCGAGCTAATTCAGCTTTAATATTATTCATATTTAATCAAACTAATTGTTCAGAAAAATGAAAAGGAAGCGTTAAAAAATCAATACTACCATCATCTTTTACTTTATAAAATTGAACCCATAAGTAAATCATAAATTTAAACGATCCTAATTCTTCTAAATCTAAACTCAACTTGTTAATTATCGGCGATTCAACACCCTCAACAAGCATGTGTAAATCTTTTTCTCTTTTATGACCAAATGGTATTGTCATTGTTCGCTTTCGTAAATATTCTCCACCATCAATTGGTGGTTCGTCAAATTTTAAAACACCCTTGCGCCAATCTCTCACAATCTTATACAAATGTTTTCGTAATCGACCGTCTCCTACTATAGGAATACTTTCAACTTTTATAACATTAGCAAGTTCTCTTCTAGTTAATTTTTTTAATGGTTTTGGTTTATAACGTTTTATATAATTTTTTACGGCAATGTAATATGCACGTTTATCTATTTTACCCCCGATTTTTTTAGTAAACATTATTTTACCAAAGTGTTCTCTCTCACGCGTAAAATCTTTCAATTCTTGTAATGTCCATTTAGATGTATATTTTTTGCTTGACATCTTTACTATACTTCTACATAATAGTAAACTGCTTTTTCAATTTTTTAACTACTACTAGTTTTAATACCGACAGTAGTATAGGAAAATGGGGCTTATGGACAAATCAAAGCTTTTGCGGGAGTGGTCCTTGTAGATTTTTTGAAAATTTATTTATTCTTATATAAAATTTTATTTTTCTTACCAAATGTATAAAAAAAAATTACAACAAAACAAGCGTCTACCGTTATAAAAATCTTAACAACAACAACATTTTTTTTTTTTTTTTTTTTTTTGCAAAAAAATGTACTCGATGCTCTTTTCATTTTTCTTTTAAACAACAACACAACGCCTAAATCGTTCTTTTTGAAAATTTCAGTTTCTTACAAAAATTTTTAATTTTTAATAAAAAATCTTTTTTTTATTTCATTTCACTTTTAAACAACTCCCGCAAAAGCGAGAGTGGGCCAGAAGCCCCATTTTCCTATACTACTGCTGCTAACTTATGCAGTACATACACAGCTCTGTGTGACTCTGCATATAACTTATGTAGGACATACACAAGTGTGTTTGACTTTGCCACTAACTCCAGCACTCTTAGAGAAATATACACATGTGTGAACAATTGGCAATGCAACCAAAAATACTCAAGTGACTGTCTGTGGGTGCGGTGCTTACTGGGCCAAATTTCAGCCTGGGCATAGGAGGGTTAATAACTAAAATAAAATCATTTGTTTATTTTGATGATAATGATTTTGATTTAATTTCCCTTCTCTCCATTTAGCCTCGAGCTCACTCATACAGTAAGAGAAATGCCTCCTCCTCTAAACCACAACGACGACTCACCAAATCGTCATGAGATGTCAGAAACATCTTACCATGGTAACCAAGATCCATCCAGCTCCATCAAAAAAGACATCTGTACATCATCATCCCAGGATGAAGCAGATGAAGATACTACTGATGGAGAGACTACTGGACTCACTCTACTTACCCTACCACCAGAACTCTTGCTCAATATAATCACATATCTTGATGTCAGGTTTGTCATTCGTCGACTGAGTTTAGTGTGTAAAGAGCTTCATCAGTTGATTTCCAATGATGCAACATGGAAAATCCGTATCAGTAAACGATGGCCAAATCAGTATCCAATTATTCCAGGTAATCTTTCCTTGCAGGTTCGTGAGCAGGCTGAGTATTTAAAAAATATTCTTATGTACAAGTGTGTCCATGGCCTGGCTCTGGAGTATTTGTCAATTGGTATACAATCTCAGATGAATACTCATTCTTATAATACTAGATCCAATACCAGTAATAACATTTCTCACTCAGATATAAGAACTGAAATTGGTAAACGTTCCTTCAAGTTCTCTGGAGCCAGGTCATGGAATAATCTTCCACTTGCCGTTAAAAGCTTGCCAACTATCTTGACTTTTAAAAAGCATGTCAAGGAGCACATTTTAAGTTCAAATAATTTGTAATTTGTACCTTTTGATAATTTCTGTATATGTGCTTTTGATGTTTTTAGCTTGTATGATGTACGTTTTGTTTTTATTATTACTGTATTTGTACTGAGGGCCTCCATGGAAAGCAGTGCTGTGCACTGATCGGAGTTTACCCTCATTAAAGATGACGTAAATAAATAAATAAATCATGGTGTGGTGCCCCCTTGAGCCTTTTTTGTTTTAAATAAGTATACAGACATTTAATGGTGTGTAGAGCATTATATGTATGTGCAAGCTCAATGATGCAGGCAATGTATGAGGTCTTTAAGGGAAGGTACAAACATTAGTGATTACCTAATTACAATATTACCAAATATGGTAACCTGCTAAGCAGGAAGAAATTGCTTACCAGAAAGAGTTGCTTAGCAGATTTCTTTGGTTACCAGCCAAACTTTCATACAAAATGTGTGCAGGTTGGGTTGGTACTCTGTTTTACATTGCTTAGCAAAATACACTGCTGTAAAGTTAGTAAGGGTACCAATCATAAGTCAGGGTACCAATCAACCTGAAAACTTATACTGGCTGATGAAGTGTTCTCATTTCAGAGAAAACACAAAAAGTTGCACTTCACAAAAAGTTGCCAGACCTCCGAGTGTTTTTTGTAAAAAATTGTGAATGCTTTTTCACACTTTTCTTGTGACTTAGACTCCGCATTGAGCTGAAACTTTCGGGTGGTGGTTGTGTATAGCTTGATTTAAAGAAAGTAAGCACATTTTGTCAATATTACCATTGATGTTCCTTCCATTAACCCTCCTACTACTACAAGGGTCAAAATCAGTCAAAATGTTGATATACTTGCCAAGGTATATCTAGCGCACTTAAAAGTCAAACACTGTCAAACCTCACGTGTAGTACATGTAAGTATCGTTCATGTACGTAATTCGCCGCCCTCGTGAAATGACGCACTTACCTTTGGCTTAGCATTTCTCGGAAAACTTACAAAACTATGGCGTATTAATGGTTGCATAAACTTATCTAAGTCATACTTGTTACAAAAATAAAAATTAGAGTGAAATTGTATGATATACTGAAAAGTTAGTGCTTGTGAAAGTGGAAAAAGTTGTTTAACCACTGATTTTACTAGATACAAATAGTAAGGGATTTACATGACCTCAATTTTTTTTCACGAACTTCTGTGATTTTATTTTTCTGTGCCATCAACGAGCTATTGTCTGTGGAAACCAAAAGATATGAATGCTTTGCATTTGCAATGATTTTTTTAAGAAATACTGATCCTCAAAATGGACACATTCCTTATAGAAGAAGTGAACGAAGACTACTTAATTCATTGGTGCTTATTTCGTCGGTAGTGGAAAATTGAGAAACTGAAACATATGGTTATAAAAAGAAATCTTTTATTTGAAAAAAAATGTTAACAGAACTTTTTGCAAATTTTTTTAACCACCTTCCATTTTATTGGTCTTTCAAGAATATTGATTAAAAGTTTTGAGAGCTTCTCCAAATTATACCATTTTATTTTAAAAATCTAAAACAATATTTTTATTTTCAAGATTAAAAATAATTTTACAAGCCATCTGGAATAAGATGAAACATGATTCAAATGTTTTTCTTCTTGGGTACATTTTCTGTGCCCCTATCAACTTTAACAGTTTGGGGGTGAGTTATTATACCAACATCAATTTTTGGATGACCCCAATTCTGTGCGTCTCAGAAAACGGCGCTCAAGATGTCCACGCGTATGATCATGCATTGAAATTCAGCATTTTACAAGAGAATCCTTCACTGAAACAAACTGAAACACCAAACTGCTAATTTCTTTTGTAAGTTACTGTCCAGTTGAGGATGCATTTACAGGTCAAAATGAGTCGACCGTTTTTGACTGGTAAAATCATTGTCTGGTATTTGTTTCTGGGTGGTCAAAATGACAGTAAAAACCAGTCAAAACTGCCCCTGTGTGCACATTTGGGCCAACCGTCAAAACTTTCCTCTAAAGTGCAGCAATAGTAGGAGGGTTAAAGGTCATGTCCTGTTGAAAATAATTGCAAACTTCCTGTATTGGGCTCTGGATTTGATTGGGGACCAAATGTTTATACCACATATTGGCTATTGCTTGCATTATTAAGTAACTTGAACCGGAATAGCACTTTTTTGATAGATAAATGATGGTTATTCTTTTGAAACTTCTTGTGCAGTTAAAGATGAGATGTTTAATTGGAAGTTTGCATGCATGGAACGTGAGGAGCAGTGGTCCTTATGGACATCTTACGTAGATCTAGAGTACTTCTCATTGACCGGTGGTCACTTTGCAGAGATTGACAGTGTCCATCTTATGCAGGTCAGTATAGTCAATGGTCAATTAGTCAGCTGAAGTGACGTTTTCCCTCAGTTACTTTAATGCATTTATTTGTTTTATTTCTGCTTGTCAATAAGGGTGGTGATCTGTGTATCTCTGGATCAAGAGATCGTACATGTCAGATTTGGGATCTACGTAAGCTGGATCAAAGAAATCGAGATCAATCTATCAAAGCAGCTAAGATCAAAGAAATCGATGAACATAAAGTGAGTAAGAAGCTTTTCTTTGCTTCAACTAACAAAAAAAGTGACATCAGTGCTGGGTAAAAGTGTCACCCTTCTTTCAGGTATTCCACTAGCATTTCTTCAATTCCAACAAAATGCAACATCACTTGTAGGCTTGGGCGATGACACGATAATATCGAATATCGTGATATTTTTAAAAATTTGATTATGATATCGAAAACTTTTCAAATTATCGAGATATCAGCAAATCGCGATGAAAAAAAATATATTGCGATAAAAAAAAATATATCGCGAATAAAAAATCCTCGATTGTCAGTCGGGTCCGAAATTCCATGGAAAAAACTTAGGAAGTCTTCAGCTTTCGGAAGTGAGAAACAAAAATCGAACTACTTCTGTGGTAAGCCAACTGTCATATCACAAAGGAGCCTAACAAGCGTTGTTTAAAATCCACCGCCACTCAAAGAAATATATTCAGACGGATTAAGTGTTGGGGATTGAATGGGGTATATGATCCAACAATGTCTCACTGTCTATCCTTGGTGGTCTGTGACTCTGGCTCTAAAGCACTCATGCGTGAAAAAAACAAATCGCGATATTATCGAAAATAGCGATATATGTTTGACGATATATCGTGGATGAAAAATATCGATATCGCCCATGCCTAGTCACTTGTTGTACCTTTATCACGATACAGTACTATGGCCATCTTGTTTTTATTCCAAACACATCACCATGACCAAACATAGGCTGGAAGGGAAAATAGTCTGGCCCCTTTTAAGAATCGGCTCTATAATTATTATTGCATACAGGGAATGTGACAAAGATGGCCGCAGCATGATAAGGTGTGTTGATGTGAGACTTTCCTTCCATAATGTTGTAGGATTCCTTCCTTAACCCTAACTCCCTAGGGCCATTTGCTTACACATAACCTGAATCCTTCCTAACTCCCTAGGCCCATTTGCTTACACATAACCTGAATCCTTCCTAACTCCCTAGGCCCATTTGCTTACACATAACCTGAATCCTTCCTAACTCCCTAGGCCCATTTGCTTACACATAACCTGAATCCTTCCTAACTCCCTAGGCCCATTTGCTTACACATAACCTGAATCCTTCCTAACTCCCTAGGCCCATTTGCTTACACATAACCTGAATCCTTCCTAACTCCCTAGGCCCATTTGCTTACACATAACCTCAATCCTTCCTAACTCCCTAGGCCCATTTGCTTACACATAACCTGAATCCTTCCTAACTCCCTAGGCCCATTTGCTTACACATAACCTGAATCCTTCCTAACTCCCTAGGCCCATTTGCTTACACATAACCTGAATCCTCCCTAACTCCCTAGGCCCATTTGCTTACACATAACCTGAATCCTTCCTAACTCCCAAAGCCCATTTGCTTACACGTAACCTGAATCCTTCCTAACTCCCAAAGCCCATTTGCTTACACATAACCTCAATCCTTCCTAACTCCCTAGGCCCATTTGCTTACACATAACCCGAATCCTTCCTAACTCCCTAGGCCCATTTGCTTACACATAACCTGAATCCTTCCTAACTCCCTAGGCCCATTTGCTTACACGTAACCTGAATCCTTCCTAACTCCCAAAGCCCATTTGCTTACACGTAACCTGAATCCTTCCTAACTCCCAAAGCCCATTTGCTTACACATAACCTCAATCCTTCCTAACTCCCTAGGTCCATTTGCTTACACATAACCCGAATCCTTCCTAACTCCCTAGGCCCATTTGCTTACACATAACCTGAATCCTTCCTAACTCCCTAGGCCCATTTGCTTACACATAACCTCAATCCTTCCTAACTCCCTAGGCCCATTTGCTTACACATAACCTCAATCCTTCCTAACTCCCTAGGCCCATTTGCTTACACATAACCTCAATCCTTCCTAACTCCCTAGGGCCATTTGCTTACACATAACCTGAATCCTTCCTAACTCCCTAGGCCCATTTGCTTACACATAACCTCAATCCTTCCTAACTCCCTAGGCCCATTTGCTTACACATAACCTCAATCCTTCCTAACTCCCTAGGCCCATTTGCTTACACATAACCTCAATCCTCCAAAATCCTTCAGTAGTAAAGCAAGCACATGACATGTACAAATGTATGCACACATGTGTTTCTAATCTGTGATACATGTACATGGCCAGGGACCCTCCCTGCATGCATGGAGCAATAAACAGTGTCCACTGACCCAAGCACTGACCTTGCAATCACTACAACAAACATGGATGTACATGTACATGTACCATGGAAAGGCAAGTATGCCCAATAACCTCAATCCTCCAAAATCCTTCACTTTTGCAAAGAGCACGTAGCATGTAACCTCAATCCTTCAAAATCCTTCACTTTTGCAAAGAGCATGTAGCATGTAACCTCAATCCTTCAAAATCCTTCACTTTTGCAAAGAGGATTTTGGAGGATTTGGGAAGGTTAGCGTGAATGTTGTAGGATTCCATACATAATGTTTTTTGTTTGTTTTTTGTTACAGGGATGGGTATGGCATATTTCTTCAAGAAACAACATTGTATGTACAGCATCATGGGACAGTTGGGTCTATCTGTGGGATGCTAATAATGATTTTAAACGGATGCAAACATTCAAGTGAGCATTTTGCCAATCAGCTGTTTGGAAATATAGAAGTACTTTTTCTAAAAATTTACACAGAAGTACAGTCTTGAGACTGTCAATCCACAAATCATATGTATTTTCTTAGGGGCGTTGCTAAGTATTCAACAGTGTTAGGACAGTTAGCCACGCCCCTAAGAACCCACAAATCATATGTGTTTTCTTAGGGGCGTTGCTAAGTATTCAACAGTGTTAGGACAGTTAGCCACGCCCCTAAGAATCCACAAATCATATGTGTTTTCTTAGGGGCGTGGCTAAGTATTCAACAGTGTTAGGACACTCACCATTAATGAAATAACAAGCATCACGGCCTTTTAGGTTTGGGTAGATTGAGTTTGGGAAATATTACTAGAAACATATCTGTGATTATTCTACTTCACTCTTTCCTTTGTATTTTCACTGTTACTGATTTGATTTCAGGGGGAATTCAGCCATTCTGTGTTCTGTTCTTCATGAGAATGAAGTACATGCAGGAGCATATGATAAGCATATCTATGTATTTGATAGGAGAGGTGAGTCTATAATTGATTGATGCAATGGTAATATCAGCAATGAGCAGGGGTGGATCGGGGGGGGGGGGGGGAAATTGGGTCCATGAAACTAGATGGTCTTTGTATTTTTTCACACAGAATTTCAGAAAGGAAGAAGGGCACACATGCCCCCACTCCCTTTGACCCCCTGGATCCTCCATTTGACCCCCTGGGTCTTCCCTTTCACCCCTGGGTCCTCCCTTTGACCCCCTATGTCCTCCCTTTCACCCCCTGGGTCTTCCCTTTCACCCCCTGGGGCTTCCCTTTCACCCCCTGGGTCCTCCCTTTCACCCGCTGGGTCTTCCCTTTCACCCCCTGGGTCTTCCCTTTCACCCCCTGGGTCTTCCCTTTCACCCCCTGGGTCCTCACTTTCACCCCCTGGGTCTTCCCTTTCACCCCCTGGGTCTTCCCTTTCACCCCCTGGGTCTTCCCTTTCACCCACTGGGTCTTCCCTTTCACCCCCTGGGTCCTCCCTTTCACCCACTGGGTCTTCCGTTTCACCCCCTGAGTCTTCCCTTTCACCCACTGGGTCTTCCCTTTCACCCACTGGGTCTTCCCTTTCACCCCCTGGGTCTTCCCTTTCACCCCCTGGATCTTCCCTTTCACCCCCTGGATCTTCCCTTTCACCCCCTGGATCTTCCCTTTCACCCCCTGGATCTTCCCTTTCACCCCCTGGATCTTCCCTTTCACCCACTGGGTCTTCCCTTTCACCCACTGGGTCTTCCCTTTCACCCCCTGGGTCTTCCCTTTCACCCCCTGGGTCTTCCCTTTCACCCCCTGGGTCTTCCCTTTCACCCCCTGGGTCTTCCCTTTCACCCCTGGGTCCTCCCTTTCAACCCCTGGGTCCTCCCTTTCAACCCCTGGGTCTTCCCCTTCAACCCCTGGGTCTTCCCCTTCATCCCCTGAATCCTCACTTTCACCCCCTGGGTCTTCCCTTTCACCCACTGGGTCTTCCCTTTCACCCACTGGGTCTTCCCTTCCAACCCCTGGGTCTTCCCTTTCACCCCCTGGGTCTTCCCTTTCACCCCCTGGGTCTTCCCTTTCACCCCCTGGGTCTTCCCTTTCACCCCTGGGTCTTCCCTTTCACCCCCTGGGTTCTCCCTTTCACCCCCTGAATCCTCCCTTTCAACCCCTGGGTCTTCCCTTCCAACCACTGGGTCTTCCCTTCCAACCCCTGGGTCATCCCTTCCAACCCCTGGGTCATCCCTTTCACCCCCTGAATCCTCACTTTCATCCCCTGTGGCCATTTGGCTTAACTTTCTTTTTTTGTAACGTTCAACAGACCACCAGCCAAGGTTTGTACATATTATATGAACCATTAGCTGGTAACCAAATCCACCTGCCAAGCAAACTGCTTATAATCTAAGCAATTTGTTTGAGCTGAGCAGCTCTGTGAAAATGACCCATCATTTATTTACATTGAATTACTTACACCTCATAGATCGCAATCAAGCGAGCACATTCCAACTACTTGTACATAAGAAGCCAGTGTTGTCTATAGTATCAGATAATGACTATATCATATCAGCCAGTGAAGATTCAACTATAGCTGTGTTTGATCGACGAGCTGGCAAAGTCTTCAAAACAATTAAGGTATTTAACCACTCATTGTAACGACTAGGTCTGATGATGGGGGATGTCTACATGATGTGTGGGGCAGAGGTTGTTTACAAAGATTTTTGTTACAGGGATTAACATGCAATATGGGTTAAGCTTTGTAATTGTAATAACAATAAGAAGAAGAAATATTTATAGTGCAAAATGCCAAAATAAATCCTCAAAATGCTTGGTACATGTACAAAATTACTCTACAAATGTTTAAAATACATCAGTTTTAAAAACAAATATATATATATATGTTTTTTCTACAGCTGGATAAGTTTGCATTGTGTATGTCTTATGGCCTCGGTCAGCTTTGGGTTGGGAAGAAAAATGGCCAAGTTGATTTGATCGATCCAACGCAGTTTGACATTGTACAGGTAAGAAAATACATAATCCTATAAAAGCAGTTATGTCAATACCTGATTGAGGGTGCTGTTTGGCTTCAATTGGGGCCATCTTTGTTTTGTTTTTTACACACAAGTCTATGGGAATCAGAATGAGGCTCATGTCCAAAATAGTCTGGTGCTCATGATGTCATGAGCCACTTCATAGTAATCTTCACCATGCCCACGGACATTAGACAAAGATGGCCACAACTTGGTTTTAAAACACCAAGACAGAATGGCATTGAAATCTGATGAAATCAGAACGGTTATTTTGTTTTGTAATTGCGTCTTTTTACGTGCATTCTTTCAGACTTATGATGTCGGGCACAGAAGCAAAATAACAGGTATCATGCATAGTCTGGGATCTCTCATAACAAGCTCTACAGACACTACAGTTAGGGTAAGTATTGCTAAATATTGACATGGAAATCAATATAATTTGATAATTTTCGAACATTTGTTTTCTGAGAAATGTTTGAAATGTTTGAAATGTTATATTTTCTGTGGAGAGGGAGTGGGTATTCCAAATGAGTATACCATCTGCTTCTGTGAAGTTGTCAAACTCACAATCTAGAAAGACATGTAGCCCCCAAAACAACCACAGTGCATGTAGCCTCGCTCTACTCCTAGTCCTTATATCGTCGTGTGCCCAGAAGAAGGTCGTAAGGCCCTACAACCTCCTTCCGGGCACACAAAGTACAACTTTTTGTCCCAGGTCGTAAGCAATAAAATGGCTCCTTTGAAATAAAGTATGGCGTAACTGTTATATATTTATTGCTAGAATTACTCCCAAGACATGTTTTTCCATTCCCATGCGGAATTGAACTTTCCTACAATAGTCACTTGTTAGGTTAATGTGAGAGGGTGTTACTTTGATTGCAGTAGCCGCAGGACTCAAATCCATAATATTGTGATGATATCAATAAATTGTAATCATTTCTTACTTTTTCTGAACTCAATAGATCAATGAACCAAACCACAATCCCTCTACATTCTGTACAATCGACCGTAAATGCTGCGCTAACACGTTACATACAAACAACAATGTGTTGGCATCAGGGGGTAGTGATTGCTGTATCGGTATCTGGAGACCTAAGAGGGACATTGATGACATGTAGATTCACAGAGTAACCTGGAATAACTTGAAGACATTGTTGCAGTCTGCCTTCTGCACTTGTCATTTAATTATCAGCTCCATCAGGGATGACTAGGGCTGTCTAGTTCCTCGTATCAAATTAACCCTCCTACTACTACTACAAAGGTCAAAATCAGTCCAAATTTTGGTATACTTGCCAAGGTATATCTCATGCACTATCTGGTATATCTAGTCAAACCTTACGTGTAGTAAGTACATTTACAGGTCAAAATGAGTCGACCGTTTTTGACTGGTAAAAGCATTGTCTTGTATTGTTCAGGGTGGTCAAAATGACAGTAAAAACCAGTCCAACATGCCCCTGTGTGCACATTTGGGTCAACAGTCAAAAACAGGCAGTTGACTGATTTTGACCTCTACAGCAACTTCCTACTAAAGTGCAGCTATAGTAGGAGGGTTAATGATATAGAACAAACTATTTGTGGATTACCAGTCCGACAATTGGGGTATTAACCAGTTCGCGTCGGGAATAAAAAAAGTTTTTCCGAACCCCCGTGGCGGGTTTATTTTTACCGCACAAACACGAACAATGGTGCTCACCAGAGCGTGACCGGGGAGACCGCGTCTTCCACCGTATGCTTATGGCTCGTTGCCACGTCGACCGGGAATCTATACAAAATTCCTGAGAATCCTGTGGCGTGTTTAGACACTCTCCGATCCGCTGTCCAAAAAAAAATGTGCGTGTATACACGGCCTCCGACGCGAACTGGTTAATATAACAACAGCTGATTAGTTAGTTATTTTTTAAACATAAACGTTCCATTTTTCTATCCACCATTGTGTCAGGTTGTCTTATAGTATCCACTTATGGGGTAAATAAGTCATACTAAAGCCAGTTTATCGTCAAACCCTTCCTCCATTGTATAAAAATGTTGTTTTTGCAGTACTTGTCCATTTAGTTCTTTGTATCCACATCGAGTTTGGAGAAAGCCTTGTTGTTATTTCATCATTATAAGTAATATATCTTGTATATACATCTTGTATATACTTTTGTACATTTTGAATACATGTAGTGTAGAATACAATAATGTTTTAATCTGGACCTCTTGGGAGACCAGTACTTTGTATTGAAAGAGATATCCAGAATAAAGATAGAATAAACAAACAAACAAAACTTGACTGCACATATGGATTAGTCTTGAGCCCAGACGTTTTCTGACTGTGTTCACAGAGTGCTATAGCTGCACACTGAGCAGTGCAAATAGGTTTCTCATAAATATCTTTGTGCAAGACTAGTCTAGTTGCAATGAGTGGATATGTTGATTGCAGACCAAAGAGTGTACCGAGTACATGTATTCCGTTATAGTCAATGATCTGTAGAGAAAGTATGTATGTAAATCAACTGTGTAGTGTACAATCAGCACTGTGCGATGCACATTTTATCCCCTAGATTTTATAGAAGAATGGCAGGGTATGGCGCCCTCAACAGTTAGTGTCCGGAGGGCGTTGTGTTAATGTTATTCTTGGTAAAACCAGGTATCCAAGTGTAGAACTATAACTGCTGCATCTTCTCGGCAAATTAAACAGGTTGTCCATTTAACATGCTTTCATCATTCTAAAGATAATGAAAATATTGTTGGCTAATGTTTTTGTTTTTGGAAGGGAACAACCCCCTCCCCCAAAAAAATAAATAATAATAATATATAACATCAGTGAACATGTGAACAAAATGCTCACGAGTCTGTAAATAAGCTCATTAACCCTCCTACTATAGCTGCACTTTAGTGGTAAGTTGCTGTAGAAGTCAAAACCAGTCAACTGTCTGTTTTGTCTGTTGACCCAAATGTGCACACATGGGCATTTTTAACTGTCATTTTGACTACTCTGAACAATACCAGACAATGATTTTACTACATGTAAGTGCACTACATATACCTTGGGAAGTATATCAACATTTTGACCCTTGTAGTAGTAGGAGTGTTAATAGACCTTTTACTATATTTTGGAGGTGTTATCTCATGCCTAAATCAATATAGAATTTTTTTTAAATCATTCACACAACTTTTAGTGAATCTTGATTTTTGTGAATAGAACATTGTGGATGGATTCTGAGTTTGTTTTCATGTAAGATATGATTTAAACATATCTTATTTCATTAATAACAGTATAGTAATTATAGTGTGGCCATTTGTGTGTTTTCAAACGTCTTGCATATAAATATCAACATTTTAAATTTATATCACCAAAGTGAGATTTTGCATTTTTTTTTAGTGTACATATAATATACTTGTCGTGCAAGTCATTGTGATGATAATTAATATATATTATTAAAAATAACACAAATGTTCCTGCTGTTTATCATTTTATTTATTTTAAAGCACAACTTTTTAGGAAAAAATACAATTGTAAACTATTAATGCATTACTTTTTTGTACATTGAATCATTTCAATATATACAGCTTCACAGGAATAAAACATTTATATAAAATATTTGTTTTTCAAACAAAAAAGATCTATATATTTCCAAAAAGCAACCCCAAATGTTTAAGGTTTCTTGCTGTTCTCCCTAGGAGAAAATGTAAATAAAGTACTTTGTTACACCAGATTTGCGTGGTCTTATATTCATTTTTTGCCCAACAAATTCTTAAAATGCTAATTAGTGATTGAGAAAGTAAATAATTTCATACTGTCCAATAAATCACTATCTGAATTGAAAATACATTTGTGAATTTACTAAACAATCGTTTTGGAAACGGAAGCATTGTACATTGTCCCCTCGTCTCCTGTCTGGATATTATTTTAAAAAAAATTTAAAACTCCATTGTACCATTAAGCAGAAATGTATAAAATGATTGAATAAATGTGATGCGATCTGGGAAAACTTGTTTTGAAGATAATGGCAAAATAGTCCCCCAATTTTTGTTGTTGACAATTTGAGTTTTTTAACTGTTAATATCCAAATGATCATTCTTGAAAATATTAAATAAAAATTCCATCGTTTTAGATGTAAAAACATATGATAGATAATTAAAAAGCCGTCTTTGTTTTTCGTTTCCGCCATCGTTTTTTAAGGACAGCGGCGGTTATAACTTCCCGAGAGCATAACTCAAGTTATAGACAACCTAGAATCATGAATAAAACAGTTTTGAAAACAGCACAGTGTCCTCGTTAATTTGATGTATATAACACAAAAATTACAAATTTCACCATGTGAAGGGTTTTCCCAGATCACATCACAAATGTAATCATATTAAACTTTTTTTGCATTCAGTTTTGTACATTCAGAAACCTTTGTACAAATATGAATTGGGGTATGAAATACTTCTAGAAATATTAATTTGTATTGATCTTGAATACAATATTATTTCAAACTACCGCAACAATCTCTTCTTGAGACTAAGTAAATAAGATTGAGCCAAGGACAAGGTGACAATTCTCTTCAGCCTTAAACCACAGTCCCTATAGGGTTCTATGCTTACAACTACAAGTGACAGGTTATGAAATGCTGCTGATTAGTGACAATCTGGTCTCATATTGACCAGCACATTGGTCAAACCAAATAGGCAGGCCTTCTTTTGTTTAAAAAAAAACCCATGTATTTATACAGACTGTGATCACTTATCAACCATTAAAAAACACACTGAAAAGAACCAAGAAGTCACATGCCAGTACATGATATGCATTATTTTAACAAGCGCTTGGTGAAACACCCCCCCCCCCCCCCCCACTCCGGCCTTCTTGATGAACTGACTATTCCTCTTACCAATCACTACTGTGTTTATAGTTGCATATATATGTTGTCATCAAATACTTGATAGATCTCACTCCGAGTAAAGTCTTGTATTGGTAATGGAGCTTCAGTCCTCTCGTTGACAATCGGCCCTGAAAAATTACATTATGTCAAACTGCATCACGTCAAATGTAAATATGGTTAAAAATCATTGTTGGGAATGTCCTTGTTTATAATGATACTACAATAAATGAGGCAATGACAAGGCATTTTTACAGTATAGCATGCAGATGGAAACCAAACATACATTGAATAAACAAATGTTTGATGCAAGATAGGTTGCACATTCATGTACATGAAAATATCCAACTAATTTTGCCTTGTGGTAACTTGTTATTGTTAAGGTATTTACATTGGCCAAAAACATTTACTCCTTGGAATGAAAATTACCCTCAAAATCTCACTTTGTAATCCTATTATTCAATCCTAGAATGTTTACATTGACTCCAAACACTGAAAGCAGAATTAATTTTGTTTCCAGATTATTTAAAACTCCAAGTAAAATAACTAAACACACAAGTGAACATCATCTGCCTAAACCCTATTGATCTCAATTATCTTGACAGTATCTTAGAAATAATCATGGCTTGATCACAGACTGAAATGATTTTCCCCTGGACTAACGAGGGTAATTTCTAAAAGGTTTAAAAAAAACTGTAATTGTTGACAAAAAATAAAACTGGCTTTACACAATCAAGAGGATAACCAATGATAGCAATGGGACTTCAAAACAATTTTTATATGGAAAGCCACTAGCAGTGAATGAAGTCATTTCAAGATGAATCAAGATGCAATTCAAGTTCTGGGTCATCACACGGCTCATTCAGTATGAGCTTGTAATCACTGTCTGTATAAACAAACACAAAACAATCCAAATCAACGTCTTGACAAGTTGGGATTAATTAGTTTCACATATTTAAAATGAACAAATAAGGACAGATTTTATTAAAAATAAAACTAAGCCAATTTATATCAATTAAAATACTGTTCCTATAACAATAACATTTTAAGATTTGTTCACACAAAATTTGTTTTAAAAATATTATTTGCTAGAATGTATTACTTTATTTTATAAGGCAAGTTTTGAAAGAATATATCTATACAGAGCATCAAAAGAAACTTATCAAATCTTTGGAAGGACACTCATTAAAATCCTCCACGGAAAAATGAAAAATATTTGAACACAGGTAAACTTCAGTAATCTTTAGAGGTTGGTGAAATTCTTGCGTCGGGAGATAAACAATGGATTTAATTTTGCCCAACACCGATGTGTGTGTAGCACTGTATACTCAGTGCTTTCCGAGTGTCTGTGAAAAAAACTCCACATGTGACTCGGGCGGGATTCGAACCCACGACCTCCTGCTTACTAGTGCAGACGTCTTAACCTCTCGACCACCGAGCTTGCCCGATGACAATTGGCCGGCTAGAATCCCATATAGCAGCGGGTTCCGCGATATATAGAAGTTGGTGAAAATTAAATCCATTCAGTAATCTTTACTAAGCACATGTCAATAAACAAGATTACTGAAGTTTACCTGTGTTCAAATATTTTTCATTTTTCCGTGGAGGATTTTAATGAGTGTCCTTCCAAAGATTTGATAAGTTTCTTTTGATGCTCAGTTTATTTCACCACATTAATTATGCTCACATTTCAACAATGAGTAACCTGCTACTATTCTATGCATGTTATCGTCTCCACATGAAATGTTAGTGTTTCCGTTAGTGCATTATAAACATTGTAATCACCACAGATGGGTAAAATAAAGAGACATCAAAACTTGTTAGAGTGCTAAATAGCCAACATGTTAGTTATCATTGGTTAATATTATCATCTCACCATATAAGCTGATAATGTATAGACATTCGAGCTGAACAACTTGTGTAACCCAAAGTGAGCAATTGTTTATAAATAGGGCGTGACACAGTATGTGAACGCATGCATAGCTCCCAACTTGGAAGAGCCCATTTGCAGGTCACATTACTGTACAATACATGTACAATACATGTACATTGTGTACATTGTGTACACAGTGCACGTACATGTACATGTACACTGTACAGTTGATATGCACCAGTCAGGAATGGTACACATTCCACAGTAACAAGAACAGACCATGCTACGTCTGTCCCTAGTCCCAGTCGGGATCGGCGACATGTCGCCGATCCATGCTGACGACTTTGGGTGAATATTGGTGTGTTGGGGTATGGGTGTACGTGTTTTAAATTTAATTTTTTTAGTTACGCTGACCTCGCAGGTCGGCAGGATTTGAGCTTGATTCGCGGGCCAAACCCACAACTCATGCATCAGTTAGGAGGTATACACATGTATTAAGTTGACAGCTACATCTCACAGAAACATAAGAAAGTGATGCGTAATAAAAAAAACATCTTTTTCAAAGCATTATTATGTTATGCAATTAAATTAATCTTTAGCCAGTTCGCGTCGGAGGCCGTGTATACACGCAATTTTTTTTTGCACCACGGATCGGAGAGCGTCTAAACACGGCCACCCGCTGTGGAAGCTTCCATTCACGGTGTGTGTGGGAAAAGAAACCCGCCACAGGTGCCCAGAAAAACTTTTTATTCCCGACGCGAACTGGTTAACAAACATGGATGTTACAACAGTGAGGATACATTCATGCAATAAGCAGCACACGTACATGATGAGTTTTAAAGTGCCATGTTAGAGATATAAGCTTAAGCAAAACAAATAAGTTTATCGTGACATCCACAATAACAGGGTTCCTGTACCTTCTCTGGAATTAATTCCATATTTCCCCCCCCCCAAACGTTTTTTCCTCAATAACATTTACAATTCTAGGAATCAATTTTCATGTAAATGTGACATGGTTTTCATCATCAATTTAAGCAGACAACATTCTATTGAAATTTAACGTTTATGTGACTTCCCATTTTAACACCACTTTTTACATTTTATAACAGGAACCCTTTATATCTCCATGTCACTGATATGCTGATATCATTTTTCAATTGTGTATATTAGAACAAACATATCTATTTAACTGAATGCAGTGACAAAGCAATTAGTAATTACACATAATAAAGTGCAGTAACAATCACATCAAATGATGTGGCAACGACTTTTGCATGTTTCGAAAGCAACAGGCTACTGACTGACATAACCACACTGGAATGGGAAGAGCCACAAAACTGATTTTATAACATATTTTCTTTGGGGTGAGTGGAGTGAGCGACTGATAATCCAAATCCGGGTGATGAATCGTACATAACTACTTATCATTGACATGGTAGAGTTAAATCTGATTAAAAAATATATAAATTATTATAAAGTAGAAATTCTGCAGTTCATGACAATAAATAGTCACACACACAAACTATATCATTGCTGTTGTGTTTAACAACAAACGTTGCAGATAAAACATTTTATTTATTTAATCAGCTGGAAATAAGGAGCTGCATTCCTAACTACAGGGTTTAAAATTTTAAATAGAGTTCATATTGTGATTAAGTACAGGTCAAAGTTCAGAGGTCAGTAGCCAGGGTCTTCATGAACCACTAGCTCTGAATTCAGTGTGTTTATGTCGACCAGTTCAGACATGTGATTGTAATGTTGTTTGTCATTACGTTCTCTTGGAGGCAGTAGAAACAGCACGCCGATTGCCATGGCAACATGCCACGCACTATGGACATACTGGTAGTTGTTGGTTGTTTCAAGGAATGCAAAGATGCAGAGACCAGTGATGATAACGGCGATACCAGGCAGAATGAAGCAAAGCCATCTCCATTTAGTGGTTGGATAACAATGACGGCGTTTATAACAACGTCTTGACTGTAAGGGCACAAATCATCATGATACAGTCTGTTAATTATTCTTATTTGGAAATTTCAAATTTAGTGTAAGAGAGAGTTGGAATCATATATGTCATCTAAAAGTCATTATGGATTTTAAATTTTTACTTGAACTATATCACTATAGCATTTCAAGTCCATCAAACGATCTTAAAATCCCACAGAAAGATCATGCATTTTCCCAATTTTAATCATTTGGGACTGGATTCCCCATGAAATTCTGCTCTAAAAACAATATAACATATTCCTCTACTGCAGTTATTTTAAGTTTGAAACAATTTTCTCTCTCACTGCTCATACAAATTAGTGGAGTCTGGCTGACAACACTGCTAATAAAAACATCAGTGATAAAAACATCATTAGTGATAATAAGTCTAGACTCTTACCCAGGATATAAGCAGTACAGCAACACCTGCCCCCACTGGAACACCAACAACCCATATGCTAAACCGGTTATAACTGGTTCCTAAGGCCAATCCGAATGCTCCTAAAACATAACAAATACTGAATGAGTAAAATATGCCGACATTCATCAATTATACTTTATCCTTGTCTTTTTGTGTAAAATACAGAGTTTAAAAGTGCATTTTCACAAGTCATCCTTTCCCCTTCCCCATATATTCTTCTGTAAAATTGTGCACACTAATTATACTAGAAGATTGTTCAAGCATAAAGCTCAGTATAACTGGCTTTGTAAATACATACAAAATGTATAAATACATGTACTTGAGAAATCCTTGAGGCATTGTGTCATTTAAAGAAAATACATGGATCCCAGCCGCGACCGTGGTCCTTGTGTCCTTGAGCAAGACACTTTACCATAATCGCTTCTCTCCACCCAGGGGGTAAATGGGTACCCGTGAGGGCAGAGTTGGTTGTTGTGTTTGATTAGCCCTATATGCGCTGAAATGGCAGCAATTGAGCTGTATACTCCCCAGGGAACTGAGATGGTTTCAGGAATGATTTATGAGCCTGATGAGCAGGAGTAATAATATAATGCGCCTTGAGCACCAGTTTGGTGGATACGTGCGCTATATAAGTCCACATTATTATTATTATTATTATGGAAAAAATTGTTGATTCATCTGTTAACTTATAAATAGAATCTTTAGTTGCACATTGTTCAAAAATTCGCGGTCTAATGACCGAATTGCATTTTAAATTTACAGTTATAAAAACATCAAAAGTATAAAGAAAAACATTTGAACAAAATTATAAACGAGACTACAAGAATATAATTTAAATCAAAATTTAAATTACAAAAAGTGAAAAGTAAACATTATAAATTGGATGAAGATGCAACTATTACTACTGATAGAAAACGAATGAAAACACCCCAGAATGATAAAAACAAAAAATTATTTGTTTAAAAGAGATGTCAGGTATGGAAGGTATGGAAGGGGGGGGGGGAGGGGGGGGGCTGCATTTGAAATGCAGAGAGTGTACGTACTGACCTAATATCTCCAGTACCGATTTCAAAGGAGTGGGTAATCTTGCCATAGTGATCAACGTCAGGAAAATAGCCATGAAAGCAGCGAAGAAATCACAGAACTGCAACGTGTCATACTTCATGATGCACAGGCTACCTGAATCACACGCATGGTAAAACTACCGGCAAAAATGAAACATTTCACTTTTAAAATTATATAGTTATTTTGAAGACTTTCAAAATTGGAGGAACATGTTTCACAGAAATGCTCAAAAGAAGATTTAGTTCCATACATACATATACAAATATTATGTAAAACAATTAGAACAAGAAACATATCAAAACATGCTTCATAAAATTAAAAGCAAAAAAAATAAATTGTAAATATAATTAAAATGACAAATAATGTATACATTAACTTCGGATTCGGTCACGTGATTAAATTTATACTTCACACAGAGGTAATACACTGGATAGGAATCTGCCTATACTTTTAAGGTTATGGGATCTACATATACTTCAAAATGTAGTGAGGTAAATACCAATATAATCAACAGAAGTAGTATGGCTATATATCTTGACTATATAGTGTCATAATAATAATAATAATAATAATAATAAATTAAAAATTTCTATTGCGCTGTTTCCATTTAAAAATGATCAAAAGCGCATAACAAAAATAAACACGCCATTGAATAAACAGATATAAATACAAACAAAAAATTAATGACACATTTTTTTTTTTTTTCCCAGAAGAACAGATGAGGTTGCCAAGCCAGCTCCCAAACTTCAGTATGGGGTTACGTCTGTCCCGCCAGAGGAGGATCTATGTCAATATACCCCCAATGGCATCAGTGATGTCTCGATCTTTCCCGGAGACAGACGCCTTTAATGATTATGTACACGTATATGAAACTCATATCAAATATATACACAAAAATACATCTTGCCATTTCATTTATTACATAGATAAATTATTTCGAGATTACAAAGAAAATGCCAAATAACAATATTTGTTTCCATAAAGCAAAACGGTCAAAGCATTTATATGGTTGGCAAGATTTGAAGTGAATTAGAACTCACCGAAGAAAATAACAGTGTACAGAAATAAGACACGGCAGGAACAAAATGGCGGCGTTTCAATGCGAGAAGACATGGGAAGACGAAGAAGACGTTACTGAGTGTGAGCAGTAGGACTCGGCTTAAGAAGTAGCTCTCTGACCAAGCATTGGAAGCGTCACTACATCCCCAACCTTCATAACCTGCAAGCAGGAAATAATATAGATGTCATCACTGAGGATACATTTGAATTACTTCTCATAATGGTTTGGTTTCAATCCAGACTACTACATTGTCGAGCGGTTTAGTGCATCGGATTTGTGTTCTGATGGCCGAGTCGTCAGAATGTGGGTTCGAATCCCAACCGTGACCATGGTGCTTGTGTGCTTGAGCAAGACACTTTACCATAATTGCTTCTCTCCACCCAGGGGTAAATGGGTACCTGTGAGGGCAGAGTTGGTTGTTGTGTTTGATTAGCCCTATATGCGCTGTAATGGCAGCAATTGAGCTGTATACTCCCCAGGGAGCCGAGATGGTTTCAGGAATGATTTATGTGCCTGATGAGCAGGGGTAATAATATAATGCGCCTTGAGCACCAGTTTGGTGGATACGGGCGCTATACAAATCCACATTATTATTATTATTATTATTATTGTATTGCAATGTACAAATTGCTTTCTTAAAAGTATAAATTTCTTAATAAATTACCCAACACAAGGCGTGGCGAGATGGGTCAAGTATAAACTTCCCAATCTACCCCCAAACCCCATCCCTTATGAAGCCAGAGACCATTAGTTTTACCCAAGATGTTTATTATTACTTTTGCCCCTTCCCAACTCCCCTATGTACCCACTCCCAAAATCAACCTTTAATCACAGGCACCTTCTCTGGTGACTTGAAGTATATTGTATGATTGCTTATTATATAACACCCAAGTAGGTCCTTGTCATTTGATTGTAGGTCACACAGCATTCATTAATCAAACCATTACATGGCCTGCGTCATAAACCGTGCATTTTGGTTCCATTCACCGTGCATTTTTGTTCCATCCCATTTGATCTATTGCACGCCAGATCACATCATGCGTTCAGTTAAAAAAATGCCCTCTTTTGACAAGACACAACCATTCGAGAAAACCGTGCGTCATAAGCCGAAAAATAAAGTTGCGTATGCCAGAATACAATCTTCTATATTTTGTTTATTCTTATAGTTTTATCCTCCAATCAAATGACAAAGATCTACTTGGATGTTATATAAAACAAATAATGAATGTTTTGCATTCGTGCAATGGAGAGAATATTTTCATTCGTTGAAAGACGGAATGTTCCATTCAACTCGGCAACTCATGAAAATATTCTCACCATTGCACTCATAAACATTCATTAACCCTCCTACTGTTTAACCCTCCTACTATTCAACCCTCCACTTACCAAAATGCCCATTGGTTTTGTACACACATGGTGATACCATTTGAACATAATAATAATAATTAGAGCTTCAGGCCCGTATTCATAAAGAGTCACTAATTTAAACTGTTACGAAGTTAATCTCCAATTATTTACTGAGGAATTGCCCACTAAGTTAATTTGGTATTTATAAAACTTCCACTAATTAGTAGATACTAAAATGTCTCACTAACTTGGTGTAGCATTTTAAAACTGATTTACTTCTTCAAGTACAATGAACCCTGAATCGTTTCCTGGAATTGATTGTTATGCTAATAGGAGAATGCCCTTAGGAAAGGTTGACTGAGTGTGCATGCACAAGCCTTACATAGACATGGCTGCAAAAAGGGAAAGAGGTGAGAATTGGGATTACATGGAAAAGATCTTTTTGCTAGAACTATGCCAGGAAAATGTGAAAATCATAGAAGACAAGCGTATTGATGCAGATTCAACTAAGAGGAAAGAGAAGGCATGGGAAGAAATCGTAAACAAATTCAGTGCAAGGTACGGGCAGAGACGCGATAAAAAGCAGCTAAAGGAACAGTGGGGCAGGATAAAACTGAAGGCTAAACAGGACTACAGTAAATATGAAAAAGAGAGAAAGAAGACAGGTGGGGGGGCCCCGAGCCAAAAAAAACCACAGGTATCTATGAACAAATTCATCCCTCAGCATCTCAATAATGTCCATTGCTGCTGGTTTAGTAAATCGGAAACGACAGCGGAACTCAATGTCATCATAGAACTCAAATGGATTCAGTCTGTCCCTGAAAATCCTCTCGCGGTGGAGTGCACCACCCTGCTGCCTTTGGATATCGCATAGAGCAATAATAGCATCCATGACTGCAAGAGAACAGCTCAGAAATGGCACATGTATTCCACTTAGTGAGAAGTTAAAGTACCCCCAGGGCTCCTCTAGTTAGTGAGACTAGTTTAGTGTAAGTTAGTGGCAGTTTAAGACTAGTGAACCTTTATGAATTCAAATTTAATTTAAAATTGCCACTAGGGTGGATTTAAACTATCACTAGGCTAAAATTGGTTTAGTAGTCCTTTATGAATACGGGCCTAAGTGTTTGTTAGAACAAACACACGGTGTTCGAGTCAACTTCCGGTTCAATCAAATTATCATCGATGATGTCAATATCATATTGTGCAAGGGTTTATCATCTTTTATAATAACAATATCAATTTTGCGTTAGAATGTGTTGAATTTGAACTTCCTGTTTGGACAGGAAGTAAAGGTCACATTAGGTGGTTTGAAGGTCATATATGACCTCCTCCTGATTATGAAAAAATAACAAATTTGTCAACTTATACATTAAATTGAAGCTATGAGATATGACCTTTTAAAATTTGTAAAAATCGTTACTTCGTGTGCCACTAATTGGACCATTGGCAAGCATTTATGGTAACTCATTTCACAAGAATTACAAGCTATTAATGTAAGGAATTCAATTGTGTTTTTTGTTTTCTAATAGGTCATTTAGTTCTTGAGATATTGGCTGTTGAACTTGGAAATGTTGTGAGATTTAAGCAGTAAATTAGAAATTAACAAGTGTGACTTGGAACACAATGTTTTTTATTTTAAATATTGACACTAGCCTAACACATGCTTTTCAAAAACCATGCTAGATGATAAATCAACATTAAAAATCACTCATATGAAAATAGTTTGCCAGGGTTGTAGGTAGCCAGATCAACCTATTCAACGTTATTATGGGCATAAAGTCACAAAGTTGATTTAGGATAGAAGGGGACTACATATATAGTAACTGGATTAAACTTGGCTGCAAATTCAAAGAGCAGGAAGTGTGGGTTAAATTGTTTGGGGGAGTTTGGGGTTACTGAAGACACTGAAGCATGGAAGACCATATAAATATTTCCCCTTTCCTTTCCTTCAGCTAATTAGCCTTTCATTAGAAAACAAGCTTATAACTACTACATGATAAAGTTGGAAGAAAGCTTGCATCCGTGCTTTCCATCTTCCACTGCCCCTCGCAGAAGAGTTTTTGTCAAAAAGTAAATAATTCCCAATTCAAACAAAATTAAATGTAATTATATCCACTGGATCAAATCTGATAATTGGTTGCCCTTTTCACTTTGTTTATGGAAAAACCTTTCAATTTTAGATTTAAATGAAGCCAACATTGGTATTTATCTCTTGGTATTAAGTCTTGTACAAAAATAAATTCAATCTTTATTTATAATATACTTCACTTTCAGGTTAAGTTTATAACAAAAATATAATGATAAATTGACAATGATAGTGACACTGTAATCAAGCATCTCCTTATTGTGACATGCTTATAAACTGTCTTTGTTTTCACCTATACTGCAAATAATTAAAAAATAATTCATAAAATTTGAAAACAAATTCTACATTGATTTTTACATTTTCAAGGTTGTACACATGATTGGCAAAATGTCTGTAGCTGCATCCATACTACAGAATTACAACCTAAAGATCAGATGCCATTTTGTACATAAATTGTTAGACATTGAAATAATCAAAGAGTTGTATGGGTGCTAGTAAATTGCTAATAAAGCAATGAAATACATATTTATTTTAACTGTCTGTTGGGTTTCATGACTTGACTTTTGTGGTTACACACTTCCCTCCCCCACAATCAATTGAAACCACTTTGTTGACCTGTTTAACCTACTTGTAACCAATCTAGAAATGAGTGTACATGGTCTTACACATGTAGCAAGTGAAATGACTTCAGTGTAAATGAACCCAACCATGATCCTTTGTTGACAAGAAACCAGAATATATATCCACTGGATCAAATCTGATAATTGGTTGCCATTTTCACTTTGTTTATGGAAAAACCTTTCAATTTTAGATTTAAATGAAGCCAACATTGGTATTTATCTCTTGGTATCAAGTCTTGTACAAAAATAAATTTAATCTTTATTTATAATATACTTCACTTTCAGGTTAAGTTTATAACAAAAATATAATGATAAATTGACAATGATAGTGACACTGTAATCAAGCATCTCCTTATTGTGACATGCTTATAAACTGTCTTTGTTTTCACCTATACCGCAAATAATTAAAAAATTATTTATAAAATTTGAAAAAAAATTATACATTGATTTTTAACTTTTCAAGGTTGTACACATGATTGGCAAAATGTCTGTAAAGATCAGATGCCATTTTGTACATAAATTGTTAGACATTGAAATAATCAGAGTTGTATGGGTGCTTGTAAATTGCTAATAAAGCAATGAAATACATATTTATTTTAACTGTCTGTTGGGTTTCATGACTTGACTTTTGTGGTTACACACTTCCCTCCCCCACAATTGAAACCACTTTGTTGACCTGTTTAACCTAATTGTAAACAATCTAGAAATGAGTGTACATGGTCTTACACATGTAACAAGTGAAATGACTTCAGTGTAAATGAACCCAACCATGATCCTTTGTTGATAAGAAAACAGAATCAACCTGCATTTATAATAAATGTACGCTCTGTATGTATGATTTAGTGACAGTTCAGAATGGGTGACATTCAGGGGTTGTCATTGGAATCGGTAATTTTAGAATAAAATGTCTGCCCCCTCCCCCAAGTTCTTGGTGATGGCATGTACTGCCACTGGTGATGAACCAACACATTTGGGTTTTTTCCTAAAATTCTTTGGTCTATCATTGCAGCACTATAGAATCCAAGAACTAGGGAAGGGAGGGCAAACAAGCAATAAAAAGTATAAGGGGGCCCAAATTACCAATTCCATTGACTGACGACTGGTGCTTCATTATGTCGAAAATCACACCCAGCATCAATTCTGCATAGCTGAAGATGCAAGATGTTTCTGTCCTTTCTAAAAAAAGATTTAAGATTGAAAATAGGAGTAAGGGCTTAGATTTAAATAAATGTTGTTTAACTGACATGGATTGGAAAGGTGGTTATCAGATACACCCCTTCTCTTGGACTGAAATGCCAGTACTGCTATAGCAAAAAATAATAACAAATTTACTAAACCTTAATTTTTTGTAATAAACAACCATTAAAACTAAATGAAATGTTCATCATTAGTATGAAGACCCCTTCTCAAACGATCTGTTAACATAAGACGTTAAACCATACCAAGATTGTTGATGACTTGAACAGTTAGGATACTGCATTTGGATGTGGTGTCAACGCCGTGTTGGGGTACTGTTGGCTGGAACTCAGTCTGAGCCATGATACATCGGAGTCAACATGCTGTAAAAATAATAGTTAAGTTTTATGGAAGTACATGGAATAAAGTATTTGAAATTTCTGAGAAGTTCTAATTTATGTGAATGAGGAAAATAATATGTCACAGTGAACATGCTGTAAAAAATAATAGGAAGGTTTTATAAGTACATGGACCAAGAATAAAGTATTTGAAAATTCAGAGTTCTAATTTATGGGAATGGGGAAAATAGTGTATAATTTTAGAGTAGCTGGACCATTGAAATTGAAAAGGGCATTGGTTTGTTTTCAAAATTGCACACAATTATTCTTGACAATGTGTAATAAATTAAAGAAATGTTCTCGCACGAAACTCTCATCAAAAGAGAAAGGTATTTAAGGAAATTGCAGAGTCTCATATACTCATATAATTTCATGTGATTGTGATGTGAGTGATGTCTGAGAGAGGCCTCGCGGGGAGCAGGACCTAAAAAGTACATGTATTGTGTCATGAATATTGTGCATTTTTGCTGTGAAATAATTGTCTATGTAAGTTTATTTGTATCTGAGAAGGGTACAAAATTAAGGAAAAGTGTAGTAAACAATCGATAGGCTACTTATTTAATTTGTGCACAAACTGAAGATTTTTGGAGAAAACAAAAATTACAAAATATATGGCATAAAATTTCTACTGAATAATTGCCATAACCTTAACAACTGAATTTTCCTATCCTTATTTATATTCTAAATACATTTTGGTGACATCTGTTCATATTTTGTTAGTTGTTTACTGTCCAAAGTATCTTCATGCACGTAGGCCTAACTAACGTTAGTCATGTTAGTTAAACAGGCACAATGCATGCAACGACGAATGGACAGCTTAAAAAAACGGTTTTTCTTGTATAAAAACACGAAGATAAATACAGGAAATCCTCTTAAAAAGTAACTTCAAAATACTTACTCTTTTTATGACCGTGTAGTTGGCGATCCATTTTACAGCCTGTTGATCGCCTGGGCCATGGCCCCACACAGCAAACAGCGCCGATATCGATTGTACATGCAGCTCCATTGTAACCAAATATCGTGTACTACACGATATTTGGTTACAATGGATCTACATGTACAATCGATATCGACGCTGTTTGCGTGTACGCCAGCCCATAGCCCAGACTAGTGTTGACGCCTTCGCGCTGTACGATCTTTGATTCTTTCATGCAACGTATATGAAACGTTTTAAATATTTTACTTTTTAGCGTAATTCGACACCTGATGACGTAATCATGACGTCACAGAAAACGGTTTCGTCAGCTTGTTATGTTCTGTTCATGTGTTAAGTTTGAAGGCTGTAAATGCTTTGCAAGGATGCCTTTGTTGCCGGACAGTCGCCACTGAGATTAAGAAGTAAAAAAAGTATAAAAAAAAAAATAAAAAAATTAAAAAATTAAAAAAACCAGTACAAAAACAATAGGTGTTCGCGCTGCGCGTTCGAACACCTGATAATAAAGATTTTTAGCGCGCACATATCCACCCTGCTGGGCGCTCAAGGCGCGGAAACAAAGAAAAAACATGAATACAAACAATATACAATGATAGCATAGGGAAAAAAAAAAGTGTTGGTAGCAAGCTTTACTACCATTCAAATCCATTCAAATGCATAGAGGGTCCATTGATTCACCACTTAGAAGTATCCAAACAAGGTTTTGTATTAGCTGTACTACCATTTGGAAAGATCCAAACAAGGTTTTGTATCAGCTGACCTACCATTCAAAACCATTTGGGGGAATCAATACTGTACACAATTATTTCACCATTCAAAACCACAAAAGCGAATGGTTTCAAATGGTGCATCAACTTGTATGAAAAAGGCACCAGAAGTAGGAGGGTTATTTGTATGCTATTTACCTCTTGAACATTTGCAGAAGTAGTACATGATGCCTGTATCAACTGCAGAATGGCATACTCCATAAGTACCACAACCATCTATGCAGGCATACAGACCAATGTCTACAGTAACAAACACGGTTGTATTACAACGACCCATACTGCAGGGAAAAGCAACAATTTTTACTCTTAAACTATGAAGCCACATACAAAATCAAGTTTCATTCAATATTTATGCTCACATCCAAACAAATTAGACAATTGTTTTGTTTAAAATTTTTTTTTTAAATGTTTCCATGGTTTAAACAATTCACTGCCTGTTCACAAATTTAAAGATTTTGAAGCCAATCTGGTAGGAATAACTTACCCAGTCTCCGACTTGCAAAGTGATTCCAATGACAAATACCATATCCCCGGCTGAGGAAATGGCGTGTTCCATGGAAACATCAAGCCACTACTCTCAGTGTTAAATGTAACACTATATGCTGGATCACAAGATATTGTTGTCCCATTGAGGGGTGGTATGCCACCTCTTCGCAGACAGAGGGTCACATAAGTTTCATTGTCAAACTCTGGTAGTTCATCCTGTCAATAATTACAACAAAATTAAACGGAGGACAGAAAAGATATGTGTGTGGCAGTCGGGGAAAACCCGTCGGAAGTCGCCACGCACATTTTGTAATTATGGACCGATTTACGTAAAAATTGACCATAACTCCTTTATGTGAAAAATCTTAGTTTGAAAGAAATGAAAAACACTAGTTTGAAAGAAATGAAAAACACTTTTACACTATTTTTACTATAATGTCAATTTCACCTCAATTCAAGGGATTTATGTTTACTGCATAGCCAACTTTGAAGCCTAATTTCTCCGTTTGTGGGTTTTAGAACCGTCTTTGAAAGGTCATAACTTTAGTTGTGGTTTGAATATTGAACTCATTAAAACATGAGATCAGTAAAGGGTGTATTACTTGATTAAATGCTCAACAAGAACTGTAAAAATTTGACCATGTGTTGGGTTTTCCTGGACCGCCACACATATGTTATCCATATACTGATTATGGGATTATTTTCCAATGTGCACAACCATCTTACATGTAAGATCACAACACTAACCCTCCTATGACTACTAAGGGTCAAAATCAGTCAAAATGTTGATATACTTGCCAAGGTATATCTAGTGCACTTAACCAGTTCGCGTCGGAGGCCGTGTATACACGCAATTTTTTTTGGACAGCGGATCGGAGAGCGTCTAAACACGCCACCGGATTCCCAGGAATATTTGTATAGATTCCCGGTCGACGTGGCAACGAGCCATAAGCATACGGTGGAAGACGCGGTCTCCCCGGTCACGCTCTGGTGAGAACCATTGGTCGTGTTTGTGCGGTAAAAATAAACCCACTACAGGGTTCGGAAAAACTTTTTCATTCCCGGTGCGAACTGGTTAAAAGTCAAACACTGTCAAACCTTATGTGTAGTAAGTACATTTACAGGTCAAAATGAGTCAACTGTTTCTGACTGGTAAAAGCATTGTCTTGTATTGTTGAGGGTGGTCAAAATGACAGTAAAAACCAGTCCAAAATGCCCCTGTGTGCACATTTGGGTCAACAGTCAAAAACAGGCAGTTGACTGGTTTTGACCTGTGTAGCAACTTCCCACTACAAGTGCAGCAATAGCAGGAGGGCCAATATTATATGACATAAAACACAATAAAGGGGGCCACTTTGCATCCGTCACATTAGCAGTTTTTCCAATGGTTGTTATTTATTTTTAAGTACCTGAAACCAACCAAAAAGTGTTTCAACTTGTGAATGGACATGCAGGCTTATACTAGAACTAATTTGAGTTGATTTATTTTATTTTTTAATTTTTATATTTATTTTTTCACCCTCAAATCTCCATAAAAATTGGACGGAAAAAGTTACCTCACTTTTCCGTCCATTTGTTGATGGAAATTTTAGGGTAATTAAAAAATAATAGTAATAATCAACTCAAATTATCTTTAGGATAAGCATGCATATCTATTCAAACGTTGAAATTCTTTTTGGGTGGTTTCAGATATTTAAAAAAAAAATTACAACCATTAGAAAAACTGCTAATGTGACGGTAGGAAAGTGGCCCCCTTTATCGTGTTTTATGTCATATATAACGAGAACACACCGGAGTTTCTGTCCATAAGGCAGCTTTGATGGATAAGGTTCCTCCGATATCCTGCACTGAATCTAACTCAAACTTCAAGATAACAGGAGAGTCAGATGGCACCTCAATTCCATCCGTTGAATTGACGGTAATGAGTATAAAGACCTTGAATGGACTGGAGCTGCCGAGTTGAACTGAGGAGAGGGGTACGATAGGGGGACACCAGCTGGCTGATGTAGGAGAAGATTGGATCACTGGGATGGGTAGACGGCTTAATGGAGGGGATATGACATTAACAAGTGTTTGTTCAGAGAGATGTGGGGTAGATTTAGGGGTGATTTCAGAGGATGGATCATAGGATGAGGAGTAGTTATAGAGATGTTCCCATTGGGATGAGCTATAGGTGTTATTTGAGGTGGATTCCCATGACTCACTCTCCAGAATATTCACACTGAGTGTATCATCAGTGCAAGCTGCAAAGAGAAAAAAAAACAATCCATCGTTTTTATTCTTCCAAGTATTGAGAGCCTAAATTTCTTTAAAACCCTCCTACACATGGAGGCCACTCCGATCCACAAAATTCTGTTCTTGAGCAACCTTCAGTACATACATGTACAAGCCTGCTGTCCTTTCCAAGTAATCTTACAAAATCAACTGTGTGCTACCCAAGGCCACTGTAAATGTTTGAACATATTAGTATGGCCTACAATGTATCAATGGGAGACCACTTTACCCTGCAATCTCAGTGGTGTGACAGTGCACAGAAGGGTAACCATAGGAGGCCACTGGCAACAGCTAATGGCTTGGAGTGGCCCTGAATGGGTTGTTTCAAAAATTGCACTGATTGTAGGAGGGTTAAAATGATGTATCAGCTTGCCTGAAAGTTACATTCCAAATGCCTTTTGAGGTAGGTCATTGACCCAGAGTGTGCTTCTCATGTATCAATGGTAATGTTTGTTAAATGCATTCATCATCACAAATATAGTCCAATTACTACTTACCCATTAAATCCACACCTAAACTCAAATTCAACCCAGTTACTGCACTTGATGACAGATCTACACGGACGTAGTACCACACATTCCCCTCTGGTTGACTGAATGGAAATGAACATGAGGTCTCTGACTGACAGTCAACTGGCTTTGTCTCGTTACCAGGGAGATAATTTGACCTGACCCTGACGTTAACAGGGCAGAGGTCACCAGTGGTGCTATTGACAAGAGTTTGGATGATGCAGTCTTGATAGGAAAAGGTGACGGATTTAATTAAGGACGGAACGTAAAATCTGCAAAGAAGAAAGTTTAGGATTATTAACCCTCCTATGCCCAGGCTGAAATTTGGCCCAGTCAGCACGGCACCCACAGACACTCACTTGAGTATTTTTGGTTGCATTGCCAATAGGTCAAACCACAGAGTCACACAGAGCTGTGTATGTACTTGGTTTTGGTTTGACCTCCTTGAGCGCACTGCACAAAGTCAATGGGTTGGGAGTTACATACAAATTTTGAGTGTGTTTGGGTGTGACCTCCTGTCACAGCCACATGTGCTTGCACTATGAATAACTTTACCCTGAAAATGCCCTGAAAATCTGTTTTACCGTGAAATAAATAGTTCATGGCAATTTCACGATGACACAACACCGTGAAAACGCCATGAAATACTCTTGGGATTCCTTCGCCGTGAAAACGCCATGAACTTCTTGTGGCAGTTTTGGGGCAGCTCATTAATTCTTGAGGGCGCTGTGAATTTGCTGTGAAATCACCGTGAACATTATTGCCAATATCTGAGAGGAAGAGACACCGTAAAATTGCAGTGAAATTACAGTGAACTGTTATTTCAAGGCAAAACGGACTTTCAGGGCATTTTCAGGGTGAAGTTGTTTATAGTGTTGCGTGTATTTGAGTGCACTGCACAAAGTCAATGGGTTAAGAGAGACATACAAATTTTGAGTGTCTTTGAGTGTTAAACCTATAGGAGGGTTAAACAAATCAAGAACAGTTTGTACTAATTATGGTCATTGTTTGAGCATCTCTGGAGTGCCATGGTTGAGTGGTTTAGTGCATCGGATTTGTGTCAGAATGTGGGTTCAAATCCTGGCTGCGACCATGGTGCTTGTGTCCTTGAGCAAGACACTTTACCATAATTGCTTCTCTCCACCCAGGGGTAAATGGGTACCTGTGAGGGCAGAGTTGGTTGTTGTGTTTGATTAGCCCTATATGCGCTGAAATGGCAGCAATTGAGCTGTATACTCCCCAGGGAGCTGAGATGGTTTCAGGAATGATTTATGCGCCTGATGAGCAGGGGTAATAATATAATGCGCCTTGAGCACCAGTTTGGTGGATACGTGCGCCATGTAAGTCCACATTATTATTTTTATTATTATTATTATTATTATCTATATCCACATGTACATGGCATAAGCCTGTTGTGATGTCAGTTGTACCACTGTCTTGGTTTGTGAGCTGAGGGTCGGTAGTCGGTACATATCAGAGTTGTTGGTAAGACAATCCTAGCTGGGTGAAAAAGTACCTATAGATTTACCTGTACACTAAATAAGTATGTTGTGATGTCAGTTGTACCACTGTCTTGGTTTGTGAGCTGAGGGTCGGTACATATCAGAGTTGTTGGTAAGACAATCCTAGCTGGGTGAAATAGTACCTATAGATTTACCTGTACACTAAATAAGTATGTTGTGATGTCAGTTGTACCACTGTCTTGGTTTGTGAGCTGAGGGTCGGTACATATCAGAGTTGTTGGTAAGACAATCCTAGCTGGGTGAAATAGTACCTATAGATTTACCTGTACACTAAATAAGTATGTTGTGATGTCAGTTGTACCACTGTCTTGGTTTGTGAGCTGAGGGTCGGTACATATCAGAGTTGTTGGTAAGACAATCCTAGCTGGGTGAAAAAGTACCTATAGATTTACCTGTACACTAAATAAGTATGTTGTGATGTCAGTTGTACCACTGTCTTGGTTTGTGAGCTGAGGGTCGGTACATATCGGAGTTGTTGGTAAGACAATCCTAGCTGGGTGAAATATCTACAGTCATGCCCTCCTAATCCCTGGATATAGAAAAAATTAAATAAAACATGTCACAAGATGAACCTGGCATGAATGAAAGGCAAGGAAAGGCTAAGAAGACATGTGTTAGGTCCCTCCTGAGATGTAATGAATTGTGTTTCTATTTCAGTAATATTACAAACATATTCACCACTGATAAAATCTCACAAATCACACATTAACAAGACAACTGGAATATCATATTATTTCATTTACAGTTGTGCTCAAAATTATTCATACCCTATGGAAAATGCAATAGTTCTTAAATTTTTTCATTTGCAAAAGCTATTATGCTGGTACTTCCACTGTATCCTATGTCTATTAGTTGCCATGCACAACCCCACATATGTGTTGGCTAAACTTCATTTGCATAATAATGGATATGGCCAGAGTTTCTGTTTTGTGCCTGTTCAAAATTATTCATACCCCATACCGGATCTCAGAAAAAGTGCCTTTTTTGTGATAGTGCACATGGTTTTGACATTCCAATGACTGCTAATCATTGACCTGTAGAATTCAGGTTGAATAATGTTACATAATAGCATCTTCCCTGTAGACTATAAATAAAGGGGAGATGCTCTAATCATTCTCAGTTACTGGTCACCATGGCCAAGAAAAAGGAACTCAGTGAGGACCTACGTATGCGTATTGTGAATGCCCATAGTGGAGGCAAGGGCTACAAGGCAATTTCCAAGCAATTTCAGGTCCCTGTTGCAACAGTTCAGAGCCTCATTAAGAAATATAAGATGTTCAACACTGTGAAAAACCTGAATGGGCGTGGCAGGAAGTGCAAGGTGTCCCCTCGTCTCGCCAGAAAAATCTGTCGTGAGGCCAACAACAACCCACGGATCACAAGTAAGGCCCTAATGGACACCCTCGACCAGGCAGGGACGAAGGTATCCAGACCAACCGTCCAGCGAATACTGCATAGAGGAGGTCTCCATGGACGCAGGCCCAGAAAGACACCACTTCTTAGGCAGAGACATCGGGAGGCTCGTATGGCCTTTGCTCGAGCTCACCTAGACCAAGATCCTAACTTTTGGTCATCGATCCTGTGGTCTGATGAGACAAAAATGGAGTTGTTCGGTCATATGGATGTTGCTTACGTCTGGCGAAAGAAAGGTGAAGCCTACAACCCAAAGAACACGGTCCCAACCGTCAAGCATGGCGGTGGTAGCATAATGTTATGGGGATGCTTCTCTGCTAGTGGCACCGGGAATCTTGTCAAAATAGATGGCATCATGAAAAAAAGAAGATTACATCAAGATCCTGGACGAAAACCTGCAGGAGTCTGCTGAGAAACTCCACCTGGGACAGGATTGGACATACCAACAGGACAACGATCCCAGGCATACGGCCAAGGCAGTCAAGCAGTGGTTCAAGGACAATGATGTGAATGTTCTGGAGTGGCCAAGTCAAAGTCCTGACCTGAATCCCATAGAGAATCTGTGGAGGGAGCTGAAGACCCGAGTGATGGCTAGGAGACCATCCAACCTAACACAGCTTGAGGCTTTCGCAAAGGAAGAGTGGGCAAATATCCCACAGGAGACATGTAGAAAGCTTGTGGACACTTACAGGAACCGTTTGGAGGCAGTCATCAAAAGCAAAGGCTATTCTATTGATTATTAAGAAAGACTTTGGACTCAGTAAACCTAGGGTATGAATAATTCTGAACATGGCATTTTTGAAAATCCGTCAATAAAATACCCCTGAAATAACATATTTCTTGAAAAGTCACATGTTGTTGTTCTTTCAGTTGTTGGTCACATATTAATCTTAATTAAGCTTGACAAAACTCATTCATTAAATAACACGGCTCAAAATACTCAAAATGGCAAGGATATGAATAATTTTGAGCACAACTGTAGGTCTGTGTATAAAAGCAAATTGGAAATAATTTTAACATGTTGGAAAATGCAACATAAAATATTGTTTTCACAAATTACAAATACCATACGTATTGTGGTCCATATACTGATGTTGTACAAATATATGATTAACCCTAACCTTCCCAAATGAGGTTATTAGGCATACTTGCCTTTCCATGGTACATGTACATCCATGTTTGTTGTAGTGATTGCAAGGTCAGTGCTTGGGTCAGTGGACACTGTTTATTGCTCCATGCATGCAGGGAGGGTCCCTGGCCATGTACATGTATCACAGATTAGAAACACATGGGTGCATACATGTCATGTGCTTGCTTTACTACTGAAGGATTTTGGAGGATTCAGGTTATGTTAAGCAAATGGGCCTAGGGAGTTAGGGAGGATTCAGGTTTTGTGTAAGCAAATGGGCATAGGGAGTTAGGAAGGATTCAGGTTATGTGTAAGCAAATGGGCCTAGGGAGTTAGGAAGGATTCAGGTTATGTGTAAGCAAATGGGCCTAGGGAGTTAGGGTTAAGCTACTTTTTTGTACAGTACTCAAATGTGAAATAAATTATTTATAATCCTGTACTTGTAATTAATGATTAGTTAACTGTATAGCGTGAAGCATTTATACATGTAAGTAAACCATATTTGTGTGTGGTCAATAATGTATAGTCATATATGTGACCTGCTTCATCGAAATGAGGAATGTCCCCCAAATATCACATTTTGAGATGTGGATATCAACTTAAAGAGAATTTAACCCTAACTCCCTAGACAACAAAGCCAGTCGGAGGATTTTGAAGGATTTTTATTGTTTTAATACAATGCCTAGGGAGTTAGGGTTAATGGGCTTTCTGATGATGCCAAACATTAATTTTTGGTTCATTTCATTCCTGTGTTAGGATGTGATAAATTGATAATGTTATAATGCAGTCATGCACTGTTTTGTGAACTTTGGAAGCCCATTACACGGAAACATGTGTTGGGGGACATTCTTCCTTTCGATGGAGCGGTCACATATACCAAGGTACACATGTGCACCAAGAGATCTGTACATAGAAATACAGTACAAAGTTCCATTAGATGGTAAATAAAGGCCAAGTACATGTCTGTAAAAATGATGCAATGCAAGTCATACACAACCTTGGGTCAATATCATCATGATCAACAGGGCTAGTTGGCCCTAATTGGAGTTAGTTATTAATGCTAGTTTTGTTATTCATGTACATGTACCACTCACAGAAAGATCTGTGCATTTCTTAAGAATTGTGAAAATCCCTGTAAAACAATTTATTAAATCATATCAAATCTTATGTAATGCTTTAGATGCAAAGAAGCAGTTATAGACTCGTGTTTAAAAGGCATTGCTTAAGACTCTACTAACCCTCCTACAATCAGTGCAATTTTTGAAACAACCCATTCAGGCCACTCCAAGCCATTAGCTGTTGCCAGTGGCCTCCTATGGTTACCCTTCTGTGCACCGTCACACAACTGAGATTGCAGGGTAAAGTGGTCTCCCATTGATACATTGATATGTTCAAACATTTACAGTGGCCTTGGGTGGCACACAGTTGATTTTGTAAGATTACTTGGAAAGGACAGCAGGCTTGTACATGCATGTACTGAAGGTTGCTCAAGAACAGAATTTTGTGGATCGGAGTGGCCTCCTGTGTAGGAGGGCTAAGGTGCAAATATAAGGATAGTTACCACTTTGTTGCATAATACTATTGTCCTTTTGGTTTTAAAGTAAGCCGTTTGCATTCTCTATTTGTAATGTTCAAGTATTCATTTGATTATTTGTTTACCATGTAACTCGACAAAAAACAGAAAATATTTACAACCTTTACAATAGTACTCCAAAGCAATCCGCACAAAATTAGCTGAACTTTGGGAAAAATCATCCTTTATCACTCAGGACTATAAAAGGGTTTCAGTGAGGGTAGAGGTAGATGGTTAATGTGTTTGTTGAGCCCTGTAGAGTATAATAGGTTGCACATAATATGATGTCTACTTCCCAGGTAGCCAACAAAGACTGTCACAGTGATGATGATATTAAACCAACAGCCAGAGGTAATGATGTAATATTGCATTGAGACTTAAGTCTATGTGTGATTTAATACTATAGCTGCACTTTAGTGGCAAGTTGCTAACAGTGGTCAAAACCAGTCAACTGACTGTTTTGACTGTTGACCCAAATGTGCACACAGGGGCATTTTTGACTGGTTTTTACTGTCATTTTGACCACCCTGAACAATACCAGACAATGCTTTTACCAGTCAAAAAAGGTTGAATCATTTTGACGTAAAGTGCACTAGATATACCTTGGCAAGCATATCAACATTTTGACTGTTTTTGACCCTCGCAGTCACAGAAGGATTAACATATGATTTAATATCTGTGTTTTCAGGAAAAGCAAATGATGTTGATTCTTTCTGCATGCATAAAATATCAAATATTTACTATGGGTCCAATGTACAATGTACATGTATAGTGCATGGTGTCACAAGCTGTAACGGTTTACTTGTGTACTATTTGTTCATTTTTATTTAATAACAAGAATTAACCCTCCTACTGTTTGACCATTTGAAACCATTCAAAATTTCCACTATATCAAAATGGCCATTGGTTTTGTACACACATGGTGATACCATTTGAACAGTGTTGGTAGCAAGCTTTACTACCATTCAAACCCATTCAAATGGTTTTTGAATGGTGGATACACTACACTTTGGTGTTTCCAAAGCCGAATGGTTTCAAAATGGTGAATGTACTACACGGTGGCTTATAAATCATTCAAATGGTTTTGAATGGTGGCTACACTACACCTTGGTGTGTTTCACAAAACGAATGGTCTCAAATGGTGCATCAACTTGTCTGAAAAAGGCACCAAAAGTAGGAGGGTTAAACAAGTAAAACCAAAAAACAAAACTTGTTAGGGTTGTGAGGCTGAGAAGAAACACAATGAAACATCTTCTTCTGACATAATGAAACAATGACACAGTAATGCCTACCTGCTGAGCTATCTTGTTGTCGTTGCTTTTTTGTAGAAATGCAACAACGTACCAATCTCCTGGCTCAGGCGTGGTAGTAACAAGAATGAGAGACTGATCCGTCTTCATATGAAACAAAGCAAGCTGACGTCGACTCTGAATATTTGTATTAGGTGGGTAGCTGTTATTGTAAGGATTGGTGATAGGTAGGCTTCCTTGCTGTAGACCTCTGGAAAATGTAAAACAACTGAACATTACAATTTTGTTATGTGTAAGGACACAATACTGGCTGACAAAAATGGGACACAGGGGGTGAAAAAAAATATTGGTGGAAAGTTGTAATTTACTTGGAAGTCATGAGAATGGACACCCTTGTACTTGAAAATAGCATTGGAGAGATAATGTGCCAAGTAGATTTTCCTCCCTGTTGTATTATCTCGATTGGCGTGTGAAAGTTAACGTAAGTTACATGGTGTCCACTTTTCAGTCTAGTACCCAACAATAAAAGTCAAAGCAAAAAAATGTTTACACCATGATTATGTAGCTTATTCCCAATAAAAAATGGCTTAGTTTGGTAAGGATGAGTTTTGTAAAAAAAAAATATCTGGCCGTTTTAACATCGTATGATTTGGCAGACACGATGTGTAACTAACGTGAACACAGATTTAGCGATCATTTGAGGTTCGTGAAATCTTTTTTTTTTTTTTTTTTTAGGAGCCAGTTTATTTCTTCATTAGCCCTAACTCCCTAGACAACAAAGGCAGTTGGAGGATTTTGAAGGATTTTTATTGTTCACTTACAATGCTTAGGGAGTTAGGGTTAACCCTCCTATAGGTTTAACACTCAAAGACACTCAAAATTTGTATGTCTCTCTTAACCCATTGACTTTGTGCAGTGCACTCAAATACATGCAAGCACATGTGGCTGTGTGATAGGAGGTCAAACCCAAAGACACTCAAAATTTGTATGTAACTCCCAACCCATTGACTTTGTGCAGTGCACTCAAGGAGGTCAAACCAAAACCAAGTACATACACAGCTCTGTGTGACTCTGTGGTTTGACCTATTGGCAATGCAACCAAAAATACTCAAGTGAGTGTCTGTGGGTGCTGTGCTGACTGGGCCAAATTTCAGCCTGGGCATAGGAGGGTTAAGTTACTCAAGTTATATGCACATCGTGAGGAAAATAAGTAAGGGATACGTAAAGTGTTTGATTTGATGAACTTTTGTTCAATTAATGTCCCATTTTTAGACGCCATTTTGGAAATAAAATCGGTTTGTAAATGTGAATTAAAAGTGACACAACACGTATTCACACTTTATTTTATCTGTATTTGTCTCTTAAACATATATACAAATATTATCTAAAATAAAAAACATTTCAAAATAGTCAAATTATTTAAGAAAATCAAGATCATTTTGTGCACCATGAAAGTTGGTCAGTATTGTGCCCTTGCACTTATGCGCTTTTGATCATATTTAAATGGAAACACCGCAATAGAAATTTTTAATTTATTATTATAATTTACAAAACACAGTGAAAAAACAGCTAATAAATATGAAACTAGCACTACAATACCTTGGCTAGTGTTACCTTCCCATATTGATTGCAATCAATGCTCTATTAAAATGAATTCATGCTACAGCGACTCTCTATTCATTCTATTCAGTCAATTCACGCAACGCTGAAGCCACTTCATGAAAATAACCCGCAAGATACACAACATTAAATCCTTTTTTTAATAAGAACCAACAAGTAAGATTTTAAATTGAACCCTCAGCCCATACTTACATACTTATATTGACCTCTGGGCAAACTATATTGTCTTTCAATCCTATAAAAGTCCATCTTGCCGATGTAGAATGCTGGGGTATTACTGAATGGAATAGTGTCACATCGCCATAGGAATTATATTCCACTAAACGGTGTGTACCAAACAGCTGTTCTCCAGTCTCAAAATCTGAAACGATATGAATGAGAGTAATCAAATTATAGCAAGATTTCATTTCTCCATGTTATTTATAAAATAAAACAGACATTTTTCATTGAACACTAACTGTTGCATGACTTAACAGTCATTGTATGTTTGGTATTTAAATGCAAGAAAGTGCGTCATGCCATCCTAAAAGTACAACTGTTTCACAGCTTAAAAGGAATTCGGGTCAACTCGTACCCAAGTCAACTTGTACCCAAGTCAACTCGTACCCAGGACAACTGGTACCCAAGTCAACTGGTACCCAAGTCATACGATGAAAAAAAGGAATAAAGGAAATATGTAATTTTGGGCATTATTTTGGCTATATTATTGTTTTATCACTGAAGTAATTTTTTATCATACGATAAAAAAAGAAATAAAGGAAAGATATAATTTTTGGTAAGTACTTTTGCTGTTATTTTGACTATATTTTTAGTATTTTCGCTACGTGGTAATGAAATTATTTTATTTTATATTTTTCAGAAGACTTGACTAGAAGACAAGAGGAAAGGACGAAAACGAAGAAGGAAAAGAAGATTCAGAAAAAGAAAGATCAATAAAAAGAGAAAAAGAACATGAGGAATGGAAAAACAAATAAGAAAATAAAAAGGAAAAATAAAAATAAAAAATTTAATAAAATCAGAAAGTTGATTAACAAGTTAAAATATAATTAAACATATTTTATTGCATGATATTCAAATCTCTTTTTGGAAGTTGTGGTGGCTCTGAAAAGGGGTCCTACTAATTGCCGACCCCTGCCGACATCTACCGACATAGTTATAGTTGTCAGTTTAAGCTTAGCATAGTAGTAAATGTGTATAGAAGTCCTAGAAACCTTATAGTTGCTTCCTTGAACCCGGAGAAATAAGTAATTTTAATCACGGAAATCTGATTTTCGTGATGCAGTAGTATTGGCCGCAAAGCGCCCTCTGTTGTCACAACTAAGCAATCTCCTTGAATACTATCATGGCGGCCAATACTACTGCATCGCGAAAATCACATTTCCGTTATTAAAATTACTTATTTCTCCGGGTTCAAGGAAGCAACTATAAGGTTTCTAGGACTTCTATAGTATAGAAGTCCACATTTACTACTATGCTAAGCTTAAACTGATAACTACAAGTGAATATGGAATGAGATGTCGGTAGGTTTTTAAGAGTTGTCGGTAGATGTCGGCAGGGGTCGGCAATTAGTAGGACCGCTGAAAAGAGCCGGTTGGTTTATGTTCTTGATTGGTTTATGTTCTCAAAGCGAAGGTCCCGTGAGGTGTTTACATGCAGACAGTAGGCCAGATGTCTTCAGCTCCCCCAGACTGGTACTTGTCCCATAACTTGAATGATGCATTGAATGATGCATTGTTACCTAGATGCGCATCTTTGTTTTTTTGCGTATAAATAAATTAATACTGCATGGGTACGAGTTGACCTGGGTACAAGTTGACCTGGGTACGAGTTGACCTGGGTACGAGTTGACCTGGATAAGATGTTTTGGGTACAAGTTGACTTGGGTACGAGTTGACCCGATTCACTTGAAAGAGTACTTGAACCGATCCAGTCTGGTACTGAACTGATTTACGAAGCTTGTAAAGAAAATAATGACATTCAGCATTCTCACTGTTTTATTTGTCAATTTTGACATGTTTGAAGGGGGAAAAATGGTTTGACTGTCAATGAAATGCTTTGTTGCGCTAACACTAACGTTACTTACAGTGAAGTAACACCAACAGCTTTTGTTATACTACTTTGGTGAAATTCTTGCGTCGGGTGATAAACAATTGATTTAATTTTGCCCTAACAACAGTTTACCTAAGGCTAAACACAAACTTTTGATCAATATCTAGTTTAAAGTATTTCCATATTCTGACTTGCAACACCCCTCAACCACGCCCCCTCATCTGCACTGCATCACTTACATGCAGTTGTTGCAAGCAGGAAGTAACGTGCGCTGCGTTGCAATGACAATAATTATGATGAATATAGGATATCGAGTGTCATTTGTCAAAAAATTTGCACATATTCGGGTATGATTTCACTCAGACAAGAAATTGATAACGAAATATCAAGCCAACTTACCTCCGTTTACATGGTAAAATGAAGACAAAAGTAGCACATAAAGAGAATAACAAAGCCAACGTCGAATAAACATACTGACACTAACGAGTAACGTTTAAATTAACAAAATGTTGTCAAAAGGCAATGACTAGAGTGTTATCGAGTGTTAACGTTTTCTTGGAAACATCCGCCATGTATGCCACGCCGGCCGGATGATGGCGCTTCGTACATAATTTTTCTTTCAGCACTTTTGCTTGGTGGCGCTATATAACTTATGCAAAGGTGCAGTTTTCATGTTTTCCAACAAGGCTAGCTAGCTGCTGTGGCTAGGCTACCCGAGGTGAGTCTTTAGAAGAATTCATTTGTAAATGGGGGACTGAGTACTTTTAAACGTGTATGGAAATCTATTATCAGTGTTCACATATCACATAAATAGTTAAAACAATTAAAGTAAAGTTTAGTATATATATTTAATAGCACATATTTATTTAATGATAACAGTTACAAAAATGTTGTTACATAATATTGGTAGGTAAACACCTTTAAAATATGGATCGTGCTAAAATACTGTGCCGGCTAGCGCGAGCTCTGCGCGTTAAGCTAGCTAGCGAACATTCGCAACACACAGTACCGATTCTGTGCCGGTGTGTGACAGTATTTGAGATAACCTCCACATTTAACAAAAATTGTTACTATTGTACTGTTCCAGAACCGTTTTTTCCCGACTCGTTTGTTAAATTAATGTTATGAACGACAATATGGAGAGCGTTCTGCCGCTCCTGACTCCAGAACCATGGAGTTTTGGTGAACTTTTCGAGGCATTTCGACAGGTGAGTTTTTCGATCGGCATGCCCAGCCATGGCCCCATGCCCATTGGAACCTTATTTCACTAACGTTAGGCCAAGAGAATGAAAGTCATAGATTTGCGTCCGGGAAATTTTGAAAACACATGAGGCTTTTTTTCATTATTCATTATTCATTATTTCCATTGATCATTAATAACAGCGCAATCACAAGATGTTTCTTCTAATCTGTGTACGTATCCTCAATTTACCCTAAATGACGCACCTAAGGTTATATATGGCAGAAAAATGACCAAACTTTCAGACTCAGTTTTCTTGAAACACAATTTTGCACATTAAATTAATTGCTTATGACCTTTTGCCGGTCACACTTTTGCTATGTCCTTCTTCTGGGCACACGACGATATGTGCTCAAATAATCTAATAACAAGGAATCAATTTAAATCATTGTATAATACGTTGGATGGATTTTTCAATTTCTGGTATGTTCTCCACAACCTGAAGACGAAGGTAACTTACAAATGAAATTAGCAGTTTGGTGTTTCAGTTTGTTTCAGTGAAGGATTCTCTTGTAAAATGCAGAATTTCAATGCATGATCATACGCGTGGACGTCTTGAGCGCCGTTTTTTGAGACGCACAGAATTGTAGTCATCAGAAAATTGATGTTGGTATAATGACTCACCCCCAAACTGTTAAAGTTCATGGGGGCACAGAAAATGTACCCAAGAAGAAAAACAGTTGAATCATGTTTCATCTTATTCCAGATGGTTGTAAAATTGTTTTTAATCTTGAAAATAAAAATATTGTTTTCGATTGTTAAAATAAAATGTTATAATTTGGAGAAGCTCTCAAAACTTTTAATCAATATTCTTGAAAGACCAATAAAATGGAAGGTGGTTAAAATTTTGGCCAAAAGTACTTTAAAACTTTGAAATGTGTAAAAATGCTGTTAACATTTTGTCAAATAAAAGATTTCTTTTCATAACCATGATATTAATGTTTCATTTTCTCAATAATTTTCCACTACCGTCGAAATAAACACCAACGAATTAAGTAGTCTTCGTTCGCTTCTTCTATAAGGAATGTGTCCATTTTGAGGATCAGTATTTCTTTAAAAAATCATTGCAAATACAAAGCATTCTTATATTTTGGTTTCCACAGACAACAGCTTGTTGACGGCACAGAACAATAAATTCACAGATGTTCGTGAAAAAAAAATGAGGTCATGTAATTCTCTTACTCATTTGTATCTAGCAAAATCAGTGGTTAAACAACTTTTTCCACTTTCACAAGCACTAACTTTCCAGTAAATCATACAATTTCACTATAATTTTTATTTCTGTAACAAGCACAACTTAGATAAGTTTATGCAACCAGTAATACGCAATAGTTTTGTAAGTTTTCCGAGAAATGCTAAGCCAAAAGTAGGTGCGTCATTTCACGAGTGCGGCGAATTACGTACATGGACGATACATGCATCATTATACGTGCGGGCCGCACACACAGGCATACTAGTACTTTTATTACTAGTACTACTCACTAGGCTCAACAGCGAACGTGTTGTGCATGTGAAGGCGGTACAGTTGCAGGTGCAGATCGGACGGAGTTTACCATACAGTTTTAGATTGATGCGACCTTTTTTGTGAACGACGTACGCGGGACTAAGACTGTAAGAGAACATGTGCTAATGATTATTTTATAGCGCACATACTGGTGGAAATTTGGTAAAAACTTCATTTTACTGATGTGGATGATTTGGAACTAAATTTGTTTGGTGAAAATACCTTTTTTGTGCAAATAATGATTTTTTTGGCAAATAATGAAAAATTTAGGTGGTAGCTTTCGGGACATGCGGGCGGTGGACGCAAATCTATGACTTTCATTCTCATGGCCTTAGTTCGGTATTAGTTAAAATGTTTCAATTATTTACAGATTTTGTTTGTGATGTTTTTGCACAGCCTACATGCTGTTTCCTGGGCTTGGCCAGGTTTGTACATGGACCTAGGAATACATATATGGGGTTAAGTCTATGTAGATCTTATGCTCCTCTCATTCACGCCATTTTCTCTTTCACAGAAATTAGCCCCATTCTTGGGCCAGTACACTGGGCTCCCTCCGTATCCTTGGCTCTCTAGCCCCACATGTACAAAAAAGGAGCGATTATTCAACTTTTGATCTGCTACTTATTACGATCTAAAATTTTGTGATTAGGTAAGCCTTGCCCAAGCAGACACTTTGGGCATAAAATTTACTAACAGTTATTGTGAAATTGGTAGCCTAATTTGGATGAAAATTTAATTTTATAAAAGTAGTAATATTTTTTTTTAATTTAAAAAATGTTTCAAAAATTTCATAAAAGTGAGATATCCCAGAATAATGGATTTTATGCCCAAAGTGTCTGCTTGGCCAAGGCTACCTAATTACTAAGTTTTAGGTTATAATAATTAGCAGATCAAAAGTTCAAAAAAAAAGAAAAATCGCTCCATTTTTGTACATGTGGCGCTAGGGCCAAGGATACGGAGGGAGTCCAGTGCATTGGCCCTAGAATGGGGCTACACAGAATAATGCACCATTTTTTTCACAGGGCAAAATTGTTTATTTATAACACGCATTGACATCTGCGACCCAGCACTTGAACTTAACACACACTTTTGGAGGGCACGTGAAGTTCAATCTTCGGGTTGCAGACAGCAACGTGTTTTTAAAATAAATGGTGCATATTACCATGATAGGGTTGATTCCTCTCTGCATTTTCAATCAACGTTCAATGCCCCTATTGTATTATAGTACTATAACTAGTATGAATATAATATTAGCTATTTTTCTTTGCAGGCTCCGATGTATCATCTTATTTTTGAAGGTGTTCTCATCATCTTCATCATCCGTTTACTTTTCTCAAAGAGCTACTCCATTCAGTCAAAAATTGAACTGACTAAAAAGGTACATATCAACTTGGGTTTTATTCAATTTATTTTTGTGTTTTACTGAATAAAAACTAATGTTAGTAGTACTAGTAGTCCTGTAGTACTGTAGTACTGTAGTACTGTAGGAATACTTCAAAAGTACTCCCTTCATACCTTCTTACATATTTGTAGATATGATTAAATGTCTATTTTATTTCTTTTCCAAGAATCCACCATTTTGGCCAGAGTGTAGACTGTTCTTATTAGATATTTTTAGGTCTTATTTGTAGGTTTCATTTTGTCTTAACCTTTCTTTCATCAGGAGAAAGATCAGCTGATTGAAGAATGGACCCCAGAACCTCTTGTACCTAAACTACCTCCAGATTATGAACCAGTCAAGTACAAACTAGTCACACAGTAAGAATATAAACATATCTTGTGTTTTGTTATATACCGAGCATCAAAACAAACTTTTCAAACCTTTGGAAGGACACTCATTAAAATCCTCCATGGGAAAAATGAAAACACGGGTAAACTTCAGTAATCTTGTTTATTGACATGTGCTTAGTAAAGATTACTGAAGTTTACCTGTGTTCAAATATTTTTCATTTTTCCATGGAGGACTTTAATGAGTGTCCTTCTAAAGATTTGATAAGTTTCTTTTGATGCTCAGTTTATTTTCATAATCAGTTCTTGAGTCTCATTTGTGACCCGCTTCATCGAAATGAGGAATGTCCCCCAAATTTCACATTTTGAGATATGGATATCAATTAAGAGAATTTTAATGGGCTTTCTGATGATGCCAAACATTCATTTTTGGTTCATTTTATTCCTGTGTTAAGATGTGATAAATTGATAATGTAATAATGCAGTCATGCACTGTTTTGTGAACTTTGGAAGTCCATTACACGGAAACATGTGTTGGGGGACATTCCTCCTTTCGATGGAGCGGGTCTTATTTGTATTGACATGAACCTGCACTCACAATGAACAATGTGTCAGGCTCTAACTTGACACTTTGGACTCAAACTTGGACTCAATCTCAAGTTTATGACTCTGACTAAAATGTACATCTGGAGGATAAGCATGATGTAGACTCGAGTATCGGTAAATATTCTGACAAATTATTGATACTTGTTTGTTGCAGGCAAGGAGGAAGCATGTTGACAGTGGACGGAAAACAAGGAATAAATCTTGGAACGTTTAACTTCCTGGGCATGCTGGGAAGGAAAGAAACAGAGGTACGCTGGATTAATTTTATTCATTTTTGTTAAACTATCAACTGAATAACTAATACAGATGTGATGATTGAGTCAAGAGTTTATACTGACTGTATGATGATAAGCTTAATGACACAAATGTGTCATAATCATAGATATGCACAAGCTGAGATTTTCTGTCAGATACTTGATAGAATCCTAGATAGTGTCCAGCCAGGGAATCTTTAACTTGGTCAATCTTAAAATTGCAACCTTACAATTTGCATGTGACTTACCATAAATGTATCACTTCTGAAATATATTCAGAACCTAAAGAGATGTTTTACAAGCCTACATGCATTATAATAACAATATGTAGTGATAATTATGATTATTAAAAATAAAACTTCATATATGATTTTTTTATAATATATATTGTACAATTATTAGTCATTATTTATTGTATTTAACCCTCCTACTACTACAAGGGTCAAAATCAGTCAAAATGTTGATATACTTGCCAAGGTATATCTAGTGCACTTAAAAGTCAAACACTGTCAAACCTTACGTGTAGTAAGTACATTTACAGGTCAAAATGAGTCTACTGTTTTTGACTGGTAAAAGCATTGTCTGGTAGTGTACAAGGTGGTCAAAATGACAGTAAAAGCCAGTCAAAAATGCCCCTGTGTGCACATTTGGGTCAACAGTCAAAACAGGCAGTTGACTGGTTTTGACCTGTGCAGCAACTTTCCCACTAAAGTGCAGCAGTAGTAGGAGGGTTAACAATAATGATTAGTTATTCTTCAGTATACTAATGATAAGAATCTTTTAATCATGTTATAGGAGGCAGCAATCAAAAGTCTTAAGAAGTATGGAGTCGGAACATGTGGTCCTAGAGGATTTTATGGAACAATGGGTAAGAGTTTTAGAACTAAATATTTACATTGTATTATTTACATGTTTTTTTTAATCATCTTAAGAATAGGCCCCAAAAATGTCTGTTACATGAGCCTCATTGTGACTTAAATGTGACAGAAATGAACTTGTTACTGAATTAACCCTAACCTTCCCAATTCCTCCAAAATCTTCTTTGCCAAAGTGAAGGATTTTGAAGGATTGAGGTTACATGCTACATGCTCTTTGCTAAAATGAAGAATTTTGGAGGATTGAGGTTATTAGGCATACTTGCCTTTCCATGGTACATATACATCCATGTTTGTTGTTGTGATTGCAATGTCAGTGCTTGGGTCAGTGGACACTGTTTATTGCTCCATGCATGCAGGGAGGGTCCCTGGCCATGCACAAGTATCACAGATTAGAAACACGTGTGTGCATACATGTCATGTGCTTGATTTACTACTGAAGGATTTTGGAGGATTCGGGTTATGTGTAAGCAAATGGGCCGAGGGAGTTAGGAAGGATTCAGTTTATGTGTAAGCAAATGGGCCAAGGGAGTTAGCGTTAATGGACCTTTCCAAGCAAACAATAGGGATATTCAGATGTCTAAGAAATTGATATAAATGAGGTAGAAGTATAGAATTATACTACTCAAAACAATTTAGGAAACATCGGATTTTTAACATCAAATAGGTTTGAAATGTTCCATGAACCGGGATTTTCATTTGCAACCCCCTCTCTCTTTCAGTAGTCATGTCATGAAATGTGTAATCACTACATGCATCCTTTATCATCTGTTTCATTCTGCAGTTGTTTCTCATCAATTCTGTGAAACATTGTGTTTATCTGAAATAAATGATCTTTAACTGAGATTATTCCGGTGTTCCCTAAATTGTTTTGAGTAGTATATATCATAATTTGAGCAAACGATTCTTGCTTTTTTCTTAGATGTTCATTTGGATTTTGAGCAACGTATTGCTAAGTTCTTTGGCATGGAAGAGGGTATCTTATACTCATATGGTTTCTCAACTGTCGCTAGCTGCATCCCAGCTTACTCAAAGAGAGGAGATATCATTTTCTGGTAAGAATGTGATAAGAGCATGCTTGCCTTATTCCAAGAATTTACAAACACATTACTTTAAAACATTATATTAGATCAATTCTTTTGCAAACAATCCATTTTTTTTTTTTACAATTGTTGATTTAAAATACTCTAAATAATGAGTATTTGTATACGATTGACCCATTGTGCTTTGTAATGTTACATACTAAAAGTTCCGACATTTTATGTTATTTTCAATTACTGTCCAAACCAAAACCAGCAACACACAAACCATGGAAACGTACAACTTATTTCAAGTCTATTATTTTCTTTCTTGAAGATGACGACAAAGTTGTAAAACGTTGCAAATTGTTTTGATCTAGTTTCCACAAATCCTAATTTATAAGTATTTTTTCCCCCTTACTTCTGTGCAGTGACGAAGGGGTATGTTTTGCAGTTCAGATGGGTCTGTTGGCCTCTCGTAGTCAGATTAAATTCTTCAAACACAATGACATGGATGACCTGGAGAGACTCTTAGATGAACAATCTAGTGAAGACAAGAAGGTTAGCAACACCACCTCTCCCTCCATCTCCCCCCCACCAAACCTCCATCCCCAATTGTCATCATCACCCCCTACGTCATACCAGGGAATTACTGTACTATACTAAACAAAATTCAATATTTATAGCAAAACATAAACAAACCCAAATTTTGTGATGCAATACTAACAAATGTGATGCGATCTGGGAAAACCCGTCGGATGTCGGCGAACTTGTTTTGAAGATAATGGCAAAATAGTCCCCCAATTTTTTGTTTGACAATTTGAGTTTTTGTTACCATTTTAATTGTTAATATCTAAATGATCATTCTTGAAAATATTAAATAAAAATTCCATCGTTTTATGCAAAAACATAGTGTTATGATGACAGATGTTAAAAGCCGTCTTTTGTTTTTCGTTTCCGCCATTGTTTTTTAAGGACAGCGGCGGTTATAACTTCCCGAGAGCATAACTCAAGTTATAGACAACCTAGAATCATGAATAAAACAATTTTGAAAACAACACAGTGTCCTCGTTAATTTGATGTATATAACACAAAAATGACAAATTTCACCATGTGAAGGGTTTTCCCAGATCACATCACAAATATGAACTAAATGGTTCCCTACAAATGAAAGATTCCATCATCATTATACAGCATTGTTATAATGGCAGGATGTGGATGCATTATGAAAATTAACCCCTCCTACAATCAGTGTGATATTTGAAACGACCCATTCAGGCCACTGCAAGCCATTACCGTAATTTCCGGAATATAAGCCGCGGCTTATACGTTGATTTTGACACGGTAAAAGTTGCCTGTGGCTTATACGTGGTGCGGCTTATACGCCGAGGTATGAATCTTGAAGAACAAAACACAATGCACAATTAAGCAAAAATCGTTGGTAAACAGACAGAAACAGAAACCTAAAAACCTTTATTGTTCGTAGCGAAAATGGTCTGGTCATTGTCAGTTTTAGTGAGCGGACCTCGATACACACAGATTTATTCAAAACTTCTGAAAAAACCGTTGCAACGTTTAGCGCCAGCGACATCAGAATCCACGACGTAGATCGTAGTCTATGCCATGCGTGTACCAGAGAGCCAATGGGAAAATTTGTTATATCGTAGTCTATGGAAGGAGCCAATACGAAAAT